>JAPQWV010000710.1:0-269000 GCA_027422505.1 Craterostigma plantagineum
GACTACGAAGCAGACATTCCAGAACTTCCAGAGCTTCTCAAACACGTTGTCGTCGATAAAGAGTGCCCCCCCTCGAAGTCAAAGATAGGAAAGGAACAGAAGCCGCCGTGGGAAAATGTCAAAGTGATAGCTCCATATCAAGAAGAGATACGGAGAAGAATTTGGAGGAAGGAAGATAGGATCAAGGAGCTAGACGAGCTGAGTCTAAGAGGCCTAACTCATCTCCCGAGAACAACTGCTATACGATACCTACTCTCTCTTCGTAGACGGCTTGTGTTGAGAGCAAAAGATACAAACGTTGACAATCTTAGAAGAGAAGAGAAGGAAAAGGCCAGAATCAGCAAAATCTTGGGAGTTCGGCGAGGTCGTCTCGACTATTATGAGTATCCAATCTATAAGGTGCAGCGAGAAAATGGAACGGTTGAGGAACTGAATGAAGGCGATCTCTCCTACATCAGAGGTGAAGATGTTGATCGGATACTTTTCAGCTTCAGATTTCTTGGAACACTCCAGAATCCAGACTTGAAAGTGGGCTACGTTGCTCTTAAGCGATTCATGATGCGCCAAATCAAGTTCAATTCGACTCACGATCTTCAAATGGCGGTGGAAAGCAACATGAAAAGGGTGAATCTCACGAAGCCATCCTTCGAAGTCCCCGACTCAAGTCTTGGTGAAGGCCACATATTCAATGATGGCAACGATCCATCGGTGGTCTACATCAATTACAAAGGAGAAAAGAGGCTGATGAAAACATCCGAGATTGCCAAATTCAGCGATGGGACGCTGCTGATTATTCGGGTGAAACTCGAATGGATTTTGGAGAAGCTAAGGAACGAAGAAGCAGAAGTCCAGGAGAAGTACGAGAAGCTGATCAACATCATCTCCGATCGATTATCCTTACGACGAACGATACGATCTTACGAGTTCAGACTTGGACTCAGGAAATCGATTGATGCTGTGGAGGAACCCAAGAAAAAGAAGACACAAAGGACATCAAAGCGAAAAGGATGCTAAGGGGGAGTTGTTAGCAATATTTTGTAGCATCCTTTAATTTATGTAATCTTGGGTTAATATGTTTATTTAATGGGTTGTAGTAGTTTGGCGTGACTTATGATATTAAGTCATAGTTTTGTATTGGGCTTTAATATACCAAACAATTGTGGTATATAAAGCCCAAATTACACTAATTAGGGTTTTATCAAAAGAATTGAAAGGTAAGCCACCTTGTACGTTACATTAAGAAACACACACTAACACACACTCAAGGTGTTCTTCACGTTTAACACATTCAAACCCTTCTTTTGATCCTTGTTTGGTAATATAAGGGCCAACAGCTTGGAAACCTGGGAGTTTAAGTTAATTTTCTATGTAATTATGTATATGTATAAGTGCTGTATGTGAGTTGAGAAGTCTTTGATACTAGAAGTACAGTTGCAACATTTGAGGACTGGAAGTATATTATATAAAGTTTAATTGATTTGTAGGTATACGTTTAAGTTGTTGAAGTTCTCGGCAAAATAGGGTTTTCATCCTCATTAGTAATTTCTTTTAGACATATAAGTCTTTAATGATTGGAAATTCGTAACCTAAGTTTTAATATCATAAAGTTTCCGTGGGTCAACGTAAGTGATCCAAGCCTTAGATGGGAGGCACGTACATATAGTGGTTCAGCAATAGTGAGTTTACGGTTGACTAGATGGAAGTTTTTGGGAGTAGCTTTCTATATTCCTAGGTGTTTGTTCTTGGCATGTTACTGTTAGAAGATTTCGGTATCATTGTAAAAGCAAAAAGAGAGTTTGGCGTCATTTGGTCTTTTGAAAGTTTTCATATGAATAATATTAAACATTAAATGATTCAATAATGGCATTTTTAGATTAGTGCGATATGTTTGGGCATGTGAATAATATTAGGAGGACTTCGATATTTATGTAGTCTTCAACAGCGAGTGATTTAATACTTAGAAGTTTTCGGTGTTTTCTTACTTTTCGGCTTAGTGATTTTATAGGTTTGGGCAAATATTAGACTGAAGTGACTTTCGAGCAGAACCTAAATTTGATGTCTTTAAGAAGAGTTGACGTAGGGATTTTGGACGATCATTATTTATACTATTTTTGGGTCGTACTCTTATATTTCGAGCAGAGTTAGGAATTTTGGGGGCAATTATTTTTAGTGAATTATGAGGAAATATTTTTTTTAGAATTGTTTTGGAAAATATTTCCATGTGTTGTGAGATAGAATTGGAATTTTGAGAGAACTAGAATTTTATTTATTTAGAATTTATTTACTTACAATATTGCGTTTATTTGCACTGCATTGCATACCATACCGTGCGAGAATTTAGCACCGTATAAAACGGTGACATTTTGCTTTAACGGTGAAAGGGGTAGGTAGTGACTAAATACGTGATTGTTGTGTTGAGGTAAAATTGGGACTAGTATTAGGGTGTGGATGGGAGACGAGCACGAGTGACTCGTCCACTTGGTTGCATGGGAGTGCAGTCCGAGGTGCAAACCCTCAGTTATTAGCGGGAGACGGGCATGAGTGACTCGTCTACTCGGAGGAATGGGGGTGTAATCCGAGGTGTAAACCGTTGATGGGAGATGGACGTGAGCGACTCATCTATTCAGATGCATGGGAGTGCAGTCTGGGGTGTAAACTGTTGGACGGGAGACGGGAGTGAGCTACTTGTCTACTCAGATGTATGGTAGTACAATCTGAGGTGTAAACCGTCGGTTATTTGCGGGAGACGGGGGTGAGCCACTCGTCTACTCAGATGTATGGTAGTACGATCTGAGGTGTAAACTGTGGAAATAGAGTTCGGATGTGATATTCTGGTGTATGTTAGTTTGAGTGAAGTTTTGGTATGAGAAAAGAAAGGGTGTGCATAGGAGTGCGAGGTATTCGGGACATGAACTGAGTGTGCACTTGCATTCATGCGTTTTTATTCACCTACTGGGCAATCGCTCAGAGTTTTCGTGTTGTAGGTACTGAGTCTGACGTTGAGGTACGTCGCGACTAGGCGGGCTGATGGCGGTACTCCACGGACTTTTGAGGGCGGGGCTGTACATGGATGACGACCTGTGAAGAGGTTTAGTGTGTTTTAAATATTTTGGTATTTGGAGCGAATTTATAAAATAAGATGTCTGTGTGTGTGTGTGTGGGAACCATACTTGCATGTAATATATGACGTTGTGGATTGTGTGCGCTTGTAATATAGTTTGTTTTTAATTAAAAAGTTTTTTTATTGGATTTCCGCGGCTTTCGTTGCGAAAATCCGCCATTAAATATGATTAGAAAATGAGGGTCGTTACAGCGCCACAGGTGGTATCAGAGCTTTCGGTTACAGGTTCTGTAGACCGTCCATGTACACACACTCAAAAGCACGGAAGCGGCCTTGCTAGTAAGTTTTATGTTTCTATAAATGTTGTATGTGCATGATTTATTGGCCTTAGGGACTATTAGGGTATAAGAGTATGGGTAGAACAAGAGGAGAAGGTAGTGGGAGTGCGGACAAAGGCAAGCAACCCGCAGCTCCTGTTGATAATCGTGATATGGCGATTCTCCAACTCACAGAGCTCGTTCGCCAGCAGTCTGCTCAATTCAAGAAATGATGCAACAGCACAATACGGGTGGACAGTATACCAGCGGACTCTCTCAAGCTGAAAGGGTGGAGATAGTGGGGGAAAGATTCCGTAAGCTTAATCCCCCAACGTTTGAAGATGCCGTTGACCCTACAACGGCTGAAGATTGGCTTTGAACTCTGGAAAGCATGTTCCAGTATAGTCGCATGCCAGAGGATAAGAAGGTTTTATGTGCTCCTTCCTGCTGAGAGGAAGTGCAGGCCATTGGTGGGATACAATTCTCGCCTTTGAAGATCCAGTTACAATGACGTGGGACCGCCCCTGTACGAGCCCAACGAATGAATGAAATCATCAATCTACGATAGGGCTAGATGACAGTGGCAGAGTACATTAGGAAATTTGAACAGTTGTCCCGGTTTGCGGCTCACATGGTGAGCACAGATGCATTGAAAGTGGAGCGTTTCCTGGAGGGCTTAAAGCCCGAATTATATAGAGATGTGAACATGGCTGGATCTCAAGGAGCCACCTATGCTCAAGTGGCTGAACGCGCGTTAATGGCAGAGCAAGCGGAACTCCGAATCATGCGAGCCCATGAAGCAAAGAGAAAGTTAGTTCAAGGGCCGAAATGGAATGGAGGTAACCCGAAGAAGCCCTTTAACACCTAGAATGCCCGACCTAATTTCCAGAACCGACCTGGACCTCCACAACAATTTGGTTCTAATCAGGGAAGACCTCCTATGACTATACCCCCATGTCCCAGGTGCACACGACGACATCTGGGCTTGTGCTACTCTCAGAATGCGACCTGCTATAAATATGGCAAGGCGGGCCACTTCTCCAAGGCATGCACGAAGATTGTGTCTGGAAGTCAAGCAGCTGTTCAAACTAGGCCACCTACGGTACCTGCTAGAGTTTACACGCTGACTTCTGAAGAGGCGGAGAACAACCCGTCTGTGGTGGCAGGAGACACCGAACCAGTCACATTCACGGAAAGTAGCAAGCGTGGTAAGATGCCAAAGATTTCAGCAATGAAGGCACATCGTTTGCTCAAGACAGGATGTGAAGCTTACCTAATATTCGTAATGTCATCCGAAGAACATTCATCCCCGAAGTTAGAAGAAGTTCCAGTAGTACGAGATTTTCCCGATGTGTTTCCTGAAGACTTACCCGGACTTCCGCCATATGGGGAGATTCAATTCACAATTGATCTAGTACCAGGAGCTGCACCAATCTCTAAGGCACCGTACCGACTTGCTCCAGTTGAGCTGAAGGAATTGAGGGAGCAACTGGATGAACTGTTACAAAAGGGTTCATTCAGCCGAGCATCTCACCATGGGGAGCACCAGTCCTATTCGTTAAGAAGAAAGATGGATCGATGCGGCTCTGCATCGATTATAGGGAGCTGAACAAGATTATGATCAAGAACAAATACCCCCTCCCTCGAATTGACGACTTATTTGACCAACTGCAAGGCACAATCGTCTTTTCGAAGATAGACCTGAGATCGGGATATCATCAGTTGAAAATTCGAGAAGAGGATATTCCGAAGACAGCTTTCAGTACTCGCTACGGGCACTACGAGTTCCTAGTCATGCCTTTCAGGCTGACTAATGCGCCGGCAACATTCATGGACCTGATGAACCGGGTATTCAAGCCATTCCTAGATAAGTGTGTTATCGTATTCATCGATGACATTCTCATCTATTCGAAGACCAAAGAGGAGCATGAACAATACTTGAAGATCGTACTGGGAATACTACGAGAAAAGCAGTTGTATGCGAAATTCAAGAAATGCGAGTTCTGGTTCAATCAAGTCGCATTTCTCGGACACGTTATCTCAGGAGCTGGAATTTCTGTTGATCCCTGCAAGATCGAGGCTATTAACAACTGGCCTCAACAGACGAATGTCACAGAAGTTTTCTCGGACTAGCTGGGTATTATCGGAAGTTCATCAAAGATTTCTCCAAAATTGCATCAACCCTGACGAAGTTAACCAAGAAGAATACTCCATTTCAATGGGACGACGCTTGCGAGCAGAGTTTTCAGGAACTTAAACAACAACTCACCACGGCCCCATTGTTAACTATTCCCACAGGAACTGGAGGGTTTTCTGTTTACAATGATGCATCTAAGAATGGCCTAGGGTGTGTCTTAATGCAGAATGGAAATGTCGTAGCATATGCCTCGCGACAACTCAAAGATTATGATAAGAACTATCCAACTCACGATTTAGAGCTTGTCGCCGTCGTTTTCGCTCTCAAGATTTGGAGACATTATTTATACGGCGAGCGATGCGAAATTTTCACTGACCACAAGAGTCTCAAATACTTCTTCACTCAGAAGGAGTTAAATATGAGACAACGACGATGGCTTGAGTTAGTAAAACATTATGACTGCATAATTAGCTACCACCCGGGAAAGGCGAACGTAGTGGCTGATGCACTAAGCCGCAAGACTGTAAACAGGGAGTTACAGAGGCTTGAAGTAGAGGTGATACAAATGGGCGAGATTGAGACAAGACTTGCAGCGTTAACACTTCAACCCACATTGATGGAGCAGATTACGAAGGCCCAAGAGAATGACGAATTATATCTGAAAATCAAAGAAGCACCAATGGAACAAAGATCAGCAGACTTCACCATACGAGACGACGGGAGCTTATATTACAGAAGACGCTTATATGTTCCTAACGACGTCGAACTTTGAAAGATTGTCATGATGGAAGCCCATACCACTGTATACTCTATCCACCCAGGAGCAACGAAGATGTACAAGGATCTACGAGCCAACTATTGGTGGCCATGGATGAAAAGAAAAATAGCAACATTCGTAAGTCAATGCCTGACTTGTCAGCAAATTAAGGCAGCACATCAACGACCGGCAGGAACCTTGCAATCCCTGCCAGTACCTGAATGGAAGTGGGACCACATTACCATGGACTTAGTTGTTGGTTTGCCTAAGACCGTGAAAGGCCACGATGCTATATGGGTTATCGTTGATCGATTGACCAAGTCCGCTCACTTTCTGCCTATTAGTTCAACATTCTCAATGGAACGATACGCGGAACTATATATTCAAGAAATAGTACGACTTCACGGAGTTCCAATCTCAATTGTTTCCGATCGTGATTCGAGATTCTTATCCAAGTTCTGGACGAGTGTGCAGAAGGCCATGGGAACTAAGTTATCATTCAGTACTGCATACCATCCTCAGACAGACGGGCAGTCTGAACAAACTATCCAGACATTAGAAGATATGCTAAGAGCCTGCGTGCTCGACTTCAAAAGAAATTGGAGCCGATACCTTCCTTTGATTGAATTCTCATAAGATAATAGTTTTCATGCAACGATCGGAATAGCTCCATATGAAGCGCTATACGGATGCAAATGCAGATCTCCAATCCATTGGGATGAGGTCGGAGAACGAGCAATATTAGGGCCCGATCTAGTGCAAGAAATGACGGAAGCAATATCAAAGGTACGTGAACGCATGAGAACGCCCCAAAGTAGACTGAAAAGCTACGCAGCCCAAAGGCGTAGACCACTAGAATTTGAACCAGAGGATTATGTATCTCTAAAAGTGTCACCTGTGAAAGGCGTTAAGCGGTTTGGGAAGAAAGCCAAGCTAAGCCCGAGGTAATTGGACCGTTTCGAGTCCTTAGGAAAGTTGGCGAAGTCGCATACCAACTGGAATTACCTAATTCGCTAGCTCAAGTGCACGATGTCTTTCACGTATCAACGTTGCGAAAATACGTCGCAGATCCAAGCCATGTGTTGAACACTGAAAATCTTCATCAACAACTCAAGCCAGATTTGAGTTACGAGGAAAAACCAGTGGAAATCCTGATGTATGATATGAAACGATTACGGAATAAAGAAATTCCGTTAGTCAAGGCATTGTGGCAGAATCAGTCCACCGAAGAAGCTACGTGGGAACGGGAAGATGATATGAGAAACCGCTACCCTGAGCTATTTCTCCCTACCTGATTTCGGGGCGAAATCCGTTTTAAGGGGGGATGTAATACCCGAGTCCCGTAGGTAAGCCGGCCAATAAATATGCATGTATTTATATGACTTACGTGACTGCATGATATATGTTTTATTATATTATGTGCTTCTATGATTCCATGCTATATGTGATGCGATATTATTATCTGATACTAGGATAACTAACCCAGTAGGAAATTCAAGTAGGGACTTAGGAATGAATTCATGAAAGATGAATAATTTAGGTGGGTGGAATTTTAGATAAAGAGATTCACGAAATTAAAGAAATCGAATCATGTGATTTAATTATTAGTGCAAGTAAGAATAAGGCTGGGACTCTATTCAATGGGGACTTAGGCCCAAGTATTGTAGGATAAGGACTAATTACTTAACCAGCTACATGTCCCATCAATTTCCACTTTTAACAATCTAAGGTTATCTAAAGCTTGTGATAGTACCAGACCATTTAGCAAAAACCCTAAGTAAAAGAAAAAGACATCAAACGAAAGCTAAGCAGAGAGAAGAAGAACGAGTTGAACAAAGGAAGGCTTCGAATAAAATTGAAGCTTCGACTTAGGGAGGTAATAATTTCGTTTAAGCTACCTTAATCAGTTTGAAGTCTTTGTACTTAATATTTTACATATCCCAATAATAAGGAGGAGTTAGGGCGTACCCTATTTAGGGTTTAGCATGTTTTCCAAAGAGAATTAAGACTCTAGCTATCGATTGTTAGGGTTTTAACCATCTTGAGTTCAAGATCATATTAACATGGGTACTTAGAATTATATATGTTGTGTCTGGAAATTTAGTGAGTTAGAAACTAAATTTTGAAGAAGTAGGCAGCTTGAAGTGATTCTAGAGAAGAATGTCGAAACACAAAAACTCGAGATGTTGGTATCGACTTTGGAAATTTGTATAGAATCTCGAGATCCTTGTCGAGATTTAATTTTGTTGTTGACTTCGAAATCTATGTTAAATCCATGTCGAAATTGTGTAGTAGTTAGTTTAAATCTCGAAACTATGTGAGTATTGTAGAAATAATGTCGAGAGCTATTTTTAATGTGGATATCGAAATTCATGTTAGTATTGACTTTGGAATTTTGTCGAGTTCATAACGAGATTTATCTTTATATCTTATATCGAGATTTATTTTAGGAGTTAGCTCGAGAACCTATGTTTTATCTTTGGAAATCTCGAAACCATGTTAACCTGGTAGGAATAATTTCGAGATCAAGCTTGAAAAGCATATCGAACTCCGTTCGTGATATTGATTTCGAAGCATATAATATTTCGACATCTTATTTATAATGTCGACATACAACTCGACATTTCGTGTAAAAGCCTAATACATCTCGACATATTGGTTATCATGTCAAAATATACCTCGAAATCTTATAAGGCATGTCGAGATTTATCTTGAAAATGTAGAGATCTATCCTTAATATTAACATCGAAACTTTTGTATGAGATCTCGAGATTAAGCTCGACCTTCATCTCAAACCCCATGTCGAGATTTAAGTTCAAGTTCATGTCGAGATTCAAGTTACTTTGCAGCTTGAGATTCTTATAAATTTCAAAATGATACTTTTCAATTTAAGACAAATTCGAAACTTTAGGGTTTCAAAACTTATAGAAGTCGAAACTAGGGTTTTCTAAATAAGCCATTTCAGTGAAACTGTAATTAGACTAACAAACGGTAATTCTACATGTTTCTATACTTAGGGTTCGAAGATTAGCGACTTACAGTACGCTAAATTTAAATAGCTAAGGAGTACCAGGTAAGTGGAAGTCCCAACTACAATACATAATTGTATGTGCATGAAATTATGTGTTACGTGCTTTTATGATTTTAGGGCTAATGCCCTCATGGCGGGTCGTGAAACCTGGAGGGTGCGAGCTGAGGGAGTAAGCGATACCAAGGGTACCTCTGGTGTCGACTACCTCAGATTAGGCTACCAGTGTGAAGCGTCCGCGTGGCATATGAAACCACCTTGGGACAGAAAAGGCGCCCTGGGGTTAACCTCCCTTGAGTGGGTATTGCCACTTATAATTATTTATCCCTAGTGGATTCGAGCTCCATGATAGTGCATAGCAAGATAGCCGAGGGCCCTATATGACAAGACAAGACAAGGAAAATATGAGGTCTAGGAAGCAGTGGCTCGGATGCCTTTGCGAATTTAGGACATGTGCATGGCATGCATGGCTTTCACTTACTGAGCTTTATAAGCTCATTCCACGTATTTATGTGTTGTAGGTTCATGGGATCACGGTACGTGATCTTTACAGCGGTACGGGCGGTGGGTGGGCGTGGGGGCGCACTCAGCTTGTATTTATGTCCTAGGAATATTTTGTATTGTACAGAAGAGTCTCATTTATATAAAAAGAAAAATTTTGTATGCATTTTCGCATGTAGATTTCATTTATATCACATGCAGTCACACAAATTAGTAATAAGAATGGGCGGTAGAAATCAGGGGCGCAACAGTTACGGGGCGGTTGGTCGATACCGCCAAACGTCGGTTAGGCGGTTAACCGGTGGTTAGATGATTAAAAATAAATTTCAAAATTCAAATTTTTGAAATAGCGGTTACAACGGTTCCGAAGCCCCATTTACTTGTCTCTCTCTATCTCTCTCTACTCTATCTCTCTCAGTCTCAATCTCTCTCTACTGTCTATTATCTCTCACTCTCTCTATCTCTAATAAGACCACCCACCACCACCACCACCACACCACCACCGTCGGCCGTCGCCACCACCACGCCCGACCGCCGCCACCCCACCCTCGCCCACCCACCGCCCAGCGCCCGCCAACCCCCACGCGACCACCACTGCCCCCCGCCACCACCACCTCCCGCTGCCCCCACGCCCACCCACCGCCCGCCAGTCTCCCATGCCTCCATCACCGCCGCCTACCGCCAACCGCCACAGCCCGTCGCCACCGCCATCCCCTACTGCCGCGCCCGCCAGTCACCACCGCCTGGCGCCGCCCACCAACCGCCTGCCACTGCCCGCCACCACCATCCCCTGCCACCGCGCGCGCCTGCCATCATCGCCGCCCCGACGCCATCGGTATCATTTTTTACCCTTTTTCATTTTTTATCTAACGCTATTTGTCGTTCCCGTGTGTAGTCTACTTTTAGCTTAGATGGATCGTCGTGGTTCTCGTGCATCGAGGGCCAGCAAAGGGAAGCAAGTCGTTGGTAGTTCATCGCAAGATGACTACCAACATGACTCGAACGAGATGCTAGATCTTATAGGTGTGCTCGGCGACGACTTCAACGAGGACGCATTCGGGTACGAACCGTCGTCGGGAGATACCTCGCAAGCCGCGTCGACGGAGACGGAGGTGGAAGTGGAAGCGCCTACGCAAACCAACGCCGCCCGTCGGCTACAGTCGGACATCTTCGCGGTACACTTCAAGAAGGTACCTACTAGTATAGTTAACCAATTTAGAGCTATTTGTAACTACTGTGATAAGGAATATAATTTTAGAAAGGGGGCAGATATGGGTCGAACCGTCATCTCTATTCGAACACCCGACTAAGTTAGGAATAGGAGAAAACCAAACTCAAATGTTCGGCGAAACGGACTCGTCCTCTTCGGGCCCCGCCGGCGGAAGCGCAAGCGCAACGACTTTGTTTCATCACAACGAAGACGTTGCGCGTCGCGAGTTTGCGAAGTCCGTAGCCGCGAAGCATCTTCCCTTTCGGTTTGCCAATGATCCGATATATGAACATTGGATCAAAACGGCATATAACCCACATGCGAAGAAAGTTTCGCGGAGTACACTTACGCGGGACACTAGGAAGACCGTACTCGCGCTTAAGTGCGACTTAGTAGGTATATTAGGTAGTTTAGGAACTAATATGTCGATTTGCTACGATATATGGAGTGATCATTGGCAACGTTCATCGTACATGGGCGTGACATGCCACTGGATCGATGATCCATGGACGATACAAAAGCGCTTGATCGCATATAGGGAGTTCGATGAAGCGCACACAGCGCAAAACATTGCGATCAAGCTTAGGACTATCTTATCGGAGTATAGGATAGTCAACAATGTCTTTTCAGTATCGTTCGACAATGCGAGCGCAAACAAAGTGAGCATAGAACGCTCGAACGAGTATTGTCAACCGTCAGTCGGAGGGTGGTTTTTCCACGTGCTTTGTTTTTGTCACATACTTAACATTTGTGTTCAAGACGCGCTAATTAGTTTAAAGGAACCAGTGCAATCTATACGCTACGCAATCAGTTACCTGATGCGGCACCCTTCTTTGTGGAAGAAGTAGAAGCATTTCTGCGCTAGAGAGGATGTTTCGGCTAAGAAATTCAGTTAGACATATCCACCATGTGGAATTCCACCTACAAGTTGTTTTGTGGCTCGATGGAATATCGCCAGCATCTCTATGACTTCTTTGCTGAAACAATGTTATCGTTTGATTTACTTCCAGATATGTGGGACCGTGCAACATCTTATGTGAGATACTTCAAGTATTTCACGATGCCACCGAGACGATGTCGGGTTCGTATTTCCCGACATGAATACTAGCATTAGATCATTGCGTTAAAGTCAATCATCCTCGACGGGCTTCAGTTTGATCCAGTAGTCAGCAAGGCCGTTGGGAACATGACTACCATATGGCTCAAATATTTTTTTGAGTTACCGGATATCTTCCTTATAGCGAATATATTGGATCATGTCCTATAGAGGGTACGGGTAGATTACTAGAATGCTACTATACGAAGATATCGTCGAGACGTACCGTCGATAGCATTTATTGGCAGAGCGTACTTGATCGAGCGCATGACTCTTTAAAGCATCACTTTAAAGAGTATAAGCCCAATTTTGGTCATGACCCGTCTCGATCGGGCTCGGGGCGCAGTCAATCTAGTTCTAGTAGTAGTCGATCTTCACGATTAGCTGACTACTACGACATCCTCAACGCAAACAAGCGACCAAGGTCCTCCCAAAACCCTTCATATAACTCGATAACTGCATGAACACTACTTTCAAGATCGATGACGACGATAGCTTCAACATCCTTAGATGGTGGTCGAAGGTGTCGTCAACGTATCCAACGTTAGCGAGGATTGCTCGGGAGATCTTTGCCGTCCCGATTTCGTTTGTCGCGGCGGAGCATGCTTTTAGCATGGGCGGTTTGACTTTGAGCAACAAGCGTTCGAACTTGGGTTCGACAACCTCGAGTACCAATGTCTTCTCGATGTTGGAGTCGAGCCGAGTATCGCACCCAAAATGAGCGTGCCAGCGACTCGCCCGACGACCTTTTCGATGACACCACCGACGTGGAGACAAGCGGCGGCAAGGGCAATGGCGACTGCGAGGATTATTAGAGGCATTCGACGAGGCGGACTCCACATCAACAGACACGCCCGAAAAAAGATAAGTATCTGACTCTTATATTTGTTTTCGTACAAATAATTGCTATGTTTATGGCTAACTAATGAATTCTTATTTTCAGGTACTTGAAGATTTGCACAAGCCGTTTACGACGACGAAGCCCGAAAAGATAAGTACTCATCTTTTTAATTTAAAATATTTGTATCGTCTACACTTATACCTAACAAATTAATATTTATTTTAAGGTACGGCAAGCCGGTTACGAGCGACGACGAAGCCCGAAAAAGACAAGTGAATATTAGATCTCTAATTAATTTTTATTCTTTTTAATTAACTTTCGAAGTTTTAGTATAACTGATGGTTACGGTTTTTTTCAAAGGGAAGGAGATTCGAAGAAGAGTTTTTTCAAAGGGATGAGATTTCGAAGAAGAGTGGCTTCGCCCGTGAAGGGCTTCGATAAGTGCAGCGTAAGGATGGAGCCTTTCGCTTCCGCGCCTGCACCTGTTGAAGCCTTTCTCGGACGAAGCCCCTGTCAGGTATTCAAGTTCGAGATTTGCGGAGCGAAGATTGGATTCGGACCGGATCGGACGGAGACTGAAAAGAAAACTTCTCATCTCGCCATGTTTTGTTTGCATTTATGTATTGTATTATAAAATTGGTTCAATTAAAATTTTATACTACAATTTTTTTAAAATGTTGTACATTTTTGTAAGTGTCTTACTAATTATATAGTAGATTTCGCTACATAATTCGACCAAAATAATTTACCAAACCAAACATTTTATTTAAACATGAATATTTAAAAAAAATGTCGGGGGTTATAACAGCCAGTTAACCGTAACCGGCGGTTAGTCAACCGCCGGTTAGACTAACCGTCAGCCGGGGGCAGCTAACCATCAACCGCCGCCGACCGGCTAGACCGCTGGACTAACCGTCAACCGCCGGTTACGGTTAACTGGTGGTTGGGCAAGTCTAATTATATGTTAACTTTATAATTTTAACAACTTTATATTAGATTATTATTTTTCTATTTTATTAAGTGGGAGAGGCTTAGAGTAACTTACTTCTAATTACTTTGGTGTGTCAATCATAATTACAAATTTACCCATGCTATTGGTAAAATTTACAATAATATCCTCAAATCAATTTTCTTATACAATTAATTACTTATAGTTTAATTTAAAAATACTTCAAATATAAAATAATGTATTTATATTTAAATGTTTGCATAGAATGTGCATATGTACTAGTACTGTTTTGTTTGCAAGACAACAAAATTTTATCTTTGTATTATTTTAAAAATTATAAAAAGTAACTTGTATATCATCAAGACATAGTTTAACAAAAATAATTATTCTTATGAATATCCAAAAATATAAGACATGGATGTCAATTTGATCGTCATAAAACAAGGAATAAATTAGTATTGTTTATTTATGTATATTATTATAACATGAAATAATCATGATTGATTTTGTGGAATAATTTTAGTTTTTTCGTAATTAATAGGTGAGTTGAATTAAGAATCTTACCCATGTCCTTTGGATGAATTCTAGCGGGTTTATTTTATAATAGTAGTGGACCGAGGTTTTATATCGGACAGTATACGGTTACAATTTATTTACAGTGAACGTTATTAGATGTAATAATATTACCTTATCTAGGCTTATATGGACAACTAAACACAGCCTTATGACTTGGTGTAATTTTGGTTCTTGGCGTTGTCGGAATATTTTTAATTTAGTTTTATGCTCAAGCTAATTCATAGGTACCCCTGAGCCAAAAAAATTCTCTCCCCAAAAAACTCTCTCAGCTAACCCTAACCCTTTTCACGCAGCCGCCACCCTTCTTCTTCCCTTCACCTCCCCTCCTCCTCCTCCCCTCCTCGCCACCGTCCCTTTCTGTCAACTCGCTTCTCCCCAACCTCCACCGGAGGTTGGGGGAGCCTGCTATTTTTTATTTTGTTTTATTCTTTTCTTTTTTCCTCTCTCTTTTCGTTTTTCTTTTAAAAAACAAACACCTCCACCATCCTCCCCGGCCTCCCAACCACCCACCTCCGTCAGCTGACACGTCGCCCACCTTTGTCGGCCACTCCGCTGGCCGCCCCACCTCCAACCTCCCCGCACCAGCACCTCTGCCGGCCTCCCCATAGGCCATGTTAGCCGGCCTCCCCATCGCCCATCTCCGTCGGCCGCCGCCTTCCTACCTGCCATCGCCTTCAGGTCTGCCACTTGTCGCCGCCTTCCGCCAGGTGCCGCTGACCTGCCACCTTCGCCGCCTTGCTGCCTTTCCGTCTGCCGCCTTCTCGCCACTGTGGACTACCTTGCCGCAGCCCCCTCCGTCGTCCAAGCCTCGAGCCCCCCGCCGTGGGACCTCGTCTCTCCCGACCCTCAGATCGGGAGCCTTTTCTCCCTTGTAGAGCCATCAGTCCAATGATGACAAAACCCAGAAGTCGAAGGCCAGATTAAAGTGAAGAGTATTGTTAGGATATTTAATAGATTGTGTCATTAGTTTACGTCTTGGGTTATCTTTTGTAATTATCCTTTTAGCTTGGGCTTTGGACTAGAATGTAATTAATTAATCATTAGTGCTTGGGCCTTAATATACCTAGGGTTAATGTGGTATATAAGGTATTGCCATCACTATTTTCAAAGTAATCAAAGATCAAAAGGCTAACCCTTCTTTTCACACAATACACACACTTGAAGGTGAGAACCTCTCCCTTTTTTCATCCCATTCAAGCCTCTTTGATTCCTTGTTTGGTGCAATCTGGACCAACATGTGGTATCAGAGCAAACGTGGATCGATTTGTATCGATTTGAATCCAGTTTCGTTCGATTCCGAGAAAGATCAAAGGTGTTTTGGGCAAAAAATCACTTTCGGCAATTTGGATCTCGTCTTGGGGTTTTAATGCCTTGCTTTTGTGTTTAAAACCTTTCCCCAGATCGATTCTATGCCTAAAACGTTTTAAGAACACTTTTGGATCAGTTTTAATGAGTTTTGAGCAAGATCGCAGCAAAAATCTTCAGAAAAAGTCATCTCGGCCATTTTCTGTTTTGGTCGATTTGATCCGTTTGTTTGTTGTTTTAGCCCACAAATCGTTGCTTATGTGTTTAGGGAAGAATCTCTGAAGTTTTGGATCAAGTTTGAGCGAGTTTGGTTGAGATTTGAGTGAAAACCGGACGATTTTCTGGCAAAACGCGCGAAAGCAATGGAACAGTGAACACTTGTTCTTGGCCGCGAAAGTCTTCTGTTGCGTCGTTCAAGTCCGCGAAATTTTTATATCCGAGAAATTTCATTCCGAGAATCTTTCTAAAACCGCGAAAATTTCTCTGTTCCACTTCACTATCACGTCAGTTTTTCTATTCTTCAAAATCCGAGAAACTTTATATGCGAGAAATTTCATTCCGAGAACTTATCTAACCGCGAAAATTTCTCTGTTTCACTTCATCTTTTCTCAACTGCTCACTTTCAATATCCGAGAATTTTATACCCGAGAAAGTCTATTCCTAGAATTTATCTGAGCCGCAAAAATTTTCGAAAACTGAGAAATACTTCTAAGCCGAGAAACTTTTTAAAACCTAGAAAGTTTATTCCGAAAATTTATCTGAGCCTCGAAAATTTTCAATATCTGAGAAATATTTCTAAGTCGAGAAACTTTTTAAAACCGAGACAGTTTTCAAATCCGCGAAAATTCTTTGAAAACTGAGAAAGTTCGTCAAATCCAAGAAATTCTCAGCCGAGAAAGTTTCTTTCTTCCTAGAAAATTTTTCAAAACCACGACTTTTCAAATCCGAGAAACTTTCTAAAACCACACTTCAACCCGCGATACTTCTTCCAAACTGAAATTTTTTTCCCTGAAAATTCTCAAAACTGAGAAACTTTCTCACATGCGAAATTTTAAAATCCGAGAAAATAATTTTCAACTAAGAATTTTTTTTCTGTCCGAGAATTTTTCTTAAACTCACGCAAATACTGAAATTTCTCAAACAATAATTTCTCGGATAATTTATCTTGTAGTCACGAACCATTTTGAAACGTCTTTTCAAACCGCAAATTTTTCTTGTGTTAAATTTTTCTCGTGATAAATTTTTCTCGAACTTATTCAAGTATTGATCCTTTACTCTTTAGTCCTACCCTCCTAGACCATTTTTGACAAAAATTTACACTTCCAATCTTGTCTTTAAATTTCTAGAACTACTCCGAATTTCAAGATATTTCCCCTTCATACGTTTTCGACCATCACACACGTTAACTTTAGTTCTAAGAAATTCTTTAAACGATTTTCTCAAACTCTACTCGTTAAACTCATATTTCTCATCTCGCTCGTCACTAACCTTCTTATCTATTGAAGATCAAAACCACGGACGATTCGACTGCACCAACCATGTCTACCACAAATGACATCTCAACAGTGGGCTCCGACACCAGGCCTCCGATGCTGCGACAAGGCGATTACAGCATATGGACAAACAGGTTCCTCACGTTCATCAGGAACAAAGGTGCACCACTCTCTCAATACTTACTGGACTCCATCTTCAACGGTCCAGCACAGTTCCGGACGATCATCCCTGCTCAACCAAACGCGAACCCTCCCATGGATGAACGCCGCACTCCAAGAGGTCCCATTAATGAGGATGGAGAGGCTCGCCTACAGGCCGATGAGACTGCCAAAGGATACCTATTCCAGGCTATGGGCAACGAAGTCTACGCACACATCGAGTGCTGCACAACTGCCAAGGAAATATGGGATGAACTCGTGGAAATTATGACAGGCACAACAGAAAGTGCTCAGGGGAGAAAATCAACTTGTCTCTCGCAGTATGAACACTTCCAGGCCTATGTAGGAGAGGAGCTGCGTGACACGTACCTCCGATACTTGAAGGTCATCAATGAACTCAAGAAAGCCAAGATCTCGAGGGACAAATTCGATATCAACAACCGCTTCCTTGGTAGCCTCAAACCACATTGGGGCAATGCGACCGTGATGATGATTCAGAGTAAGGACCTCTCCAACACCTCCATCCATGCTCTCTACGACAGCCTGTCTGCCTATGCACCTACGTACAACCGCATACTACCAACACTCGAGTTGACCCACTTGCTCTCCTCTCGAACAAGGCTGCTGAACGATCTTCCACCTCTAAGGCCAAACAGAACAAAGGGAAGCAACCAGCTGTTGTATCTGACACCTCTTCAGGATCCGAAGCTGATACAGAATCTGATGAAGATGTTCGTGATCTACGCAAGCAGCTAGCAATGCTCACAAAGATGGTCTCAAAGAAGATCGGGAAAAAATCCTCATCTTCCTCCAATCGACAAAGAACCTTTAGCGGCACCAAAAGGACCACCCCTACGGAGGAAGCTAAGCCGATAAAGAAAGACGAGGAATCCGCACCTGAAAAGTCTGTGAAGTGCTTTCGATGTGGAAAGTCAGGCCACTTTGCCAAGGAATGCCACGCCCCACGCGTGAAGGACTCTGGCTACTACGGCCGTAAGGCCAGAATGACCTGCAAAATGGAAAGTGGGAAAGTTCTTCTCACCGAAGAAGCTGAGTGGGTGAACGACACTTCCGAAGACGAGGAGCCTAAGGATGAAGATTGCTGCATGGCAAGGCTGGTCGAACATGACGAGGACGAGGAGATGGTTAACACCGGTGAAAACACATCTAAGACTCCTACCAACGCAGAGTCTGAGGTACGAATTTCTCAACTCGATGATGTGTTTAATCACCGTCACACCATTAAGAAACCCACCGTAGACGCTAGGGATTATGATGAACTTAAACTAAAATTCGAAAACAACTATGCCTTACTTAGCTTAAAAGTAGAAGAACTCGCTTGCGCAAACGAACGACTAGTTGCCTCTGAAGCGTTAGTCAAACGTCTGCAAAACAAGAATCAGCAAAGTGAGCATAAGGTTAAGGAAATCCACTGGCCATTAGTTCATGTGAAACATCTCGTCTCTTGACAGCCTCACAATATGTACTGCTTACTAAGGAAAGAGTTAGGCTGTATAAAAAGGTAAAAGAGCTTGAAGAACAACTACACTTTAGAAACAAACACACACAACTCTTATGCAAATTGAACCAACCAGCTGAAGTAGAATTCTACGACGCCCGGGAGGGAATCGGCCTGACTAGCAATTGTGAACCAACGCCGTTAATAGTAAAAAGGTATAACATGTATAGCACTAGGTTCCTGCAAACAAGGAAGGGGACTCCCTCACAGCTCATACCATTCGTAAGATCCTCCTCCGTTGTCCTTTCGGAAGAAAAGAGGAACAGAACATCCTTTGGGCGGAAATCGCGTATGACTACATAGAATTGAATACTAGTTATAAAACTAAAAAATCTTCACTCTCTGCGGACATCAAGACTCTATTTCCAACCGAAGAACAGGAAATTGCTTTCCGAGAAGCACTTTCTCGCATATATATCCCAGAAAAACTTCTGGTCATAGCAGAACTAGAACGAACCCTAGAACTAGAGCGGAAAGCCTTCGCAAAGGAGCGAGATGAGCTACTTAGCAAACTCTTTACCCTAGAGCAATTTCACAATACGAATAAACCCTCTACGTCGAGTCAAGTACCCTATTCTCAAACATGTAAATGTAAGAAATCAGCGAAGATGACTCCTGAAGTTGAAACATGTTCAACCACTAACTCTCGTATACCTATGGATACAGGGAATGTGAGCCCGACGTCTCTGGAAGGTGGCTCGTTTGAAATAAAGGAGAATCCGCTCTTCGATGACAAGAAGGAAAGACCATCCTATATTCGTCTGTCCTCGTTGTGTAATGAATCTCAATATCTTAAGGACTTAGATAATTATGGTGCCAGAACTTATCTTCCTTTTACCAAGCTTATGTCTATGTGTTGATGCAATGACTTTGTTCTCCCACGCTTTCATGAATATGAAACACATGAACACGCAACACTTCGTCCACGCAAGCGAACCTCGTCTACAACGCCTTTGCACTCTCCCACTTCGCCTAAACCTACGGTTAAGCGAAAACGCCTTTCGTCGTCAAATGCAAAGTCACCTACTACTCGGAACCAAAGTTCCCCACGCCAATTCATGCATAAGGCACCTTACATGCTAGCAGAAGTTAGACAAATATGGGTTAGAAAAACCATAATCCCGCCACCTCAAACAAATCACAAAGGGAAATCGATACTAGATCCAACACAACCTGATTTAGACCCCACATTTCCCGTTAAACGCACGAAAATTTTACTTGTATCACAAGAAGGTCCCGTCCGTGAACGGGGACCCAACGTTTGTTGATGATTGCAGGTTTGTCATGTGTGGTATCTAGACTCATGTTGCTCCACACACATGATAGGGAACAAGGAGCTATTGAGCAACTTCTCCGAGCGCTATCTCGGAAGGGTCTCCTTCGAAAACAGTCAAATGGCGCCAATTCTCGGAACTGGCGATCTCGTCCATGACAAACTGACAATCAAGGGCATCTCTTACGTCAAGGGTTTGAGTTACAATCTCTTCAGCATTGGTCGTTTCTGCGACAAAGGATAGAGGGTTCTCTTCGAATCTGACCTCTGCAGCATTATCGATGCCTCGGGACTGCCTCTTCTTTCTGGAACGCGCACGTCTCACCTCTACGTACTCAACCTTACGACCTCTCGTCCAATGTGCCTTCTCTCTCGTGCTACACCCAAGTTGAACGATCTATGGCACCGACGTCTTTCACATTTCAATTTCAAGACTCTCAACAAACTGCGTCAGAATAAACTTGTCAGTGGTCTACCTCAGCTGTCCTATCATAAGGAGCATCTCTGCTCTGCCTGTGAATTAGGGAAGATGAAGCGTTTGTCTCACATCTCCAAACGCCGTCCTCTAAGCTCCTCGAGCATTTACACATGGATCTATGTGGCCCAATGCCTACGGCCACACTCGGAGGAAGACGGTATATTCTTGTGATTGTCGATGATTTCTCACGCTACACGTGGACGAGACTTGTTCGCACAAAGGATGAAGTTCCTGATTTAATCATCGAGTTTGTTGTTACGTCCCAAAATCTTCATCAACAGAAGGTTCGGATTATCAGAACTGACAACGGAACTGAGTTTAAGAACAAGAAGCTCAGTGATTTCTATGCCACTCAAGGCATCACCCAGCAGTTCTCAGCTGTGAAGACCCCGGAACAGAATGGTGTCGTTGAGCACAAGAATAGGACACTAGTTGAAGCAGCTAGGACTCTCCTCATCCAATCCGGCCTTCCTCACTCTCTTTGGGGCGAAGCTATTCAAACGGCTTGCTACACGCAGAACCGGGCTTCTATCCACAAGAGATTCAACCGCACCCCATATGAGATGCTGAATAACCGTCGTATCCCAGATATATCTTATCTAAGGGTCTTCGGTTGCCGATGTTTTGTTGCCAATGATCGCCAACATCTTGGGAAGCTCGATCCAAAAGCACTTGAAGGCATCTTTGTTGGATATTCGCTGAACTCGAAGGCATACAGAGTCTATCTTAAGGAGAAACGATCAGTCATCGAGAGCACAAATGTCACCTTTGACGAAAGCGAAGGCGACCACATGGCTTCTGCTCACATCACCCCAGAACCAGGTCTTCTACAGTCATTGACAAAAAGTCAACTCTCATCAACGGGAACTTCCTCATCTGAGGGCAACACTGGTGAACTGGATCTCGATCTGCTTTTCGAGTACTTCTATCCAGTCCCCAAGACTCCCTTCACCACCACTCAACCTACTGCTGCGCCCACCGTAACTACACCACCGGCTATCAGCAATAATGTCGTCCCTCCAAACTTGGATAATCTCAATCTCAACGAAGACAACATTCTACCCAACCATGGGAACATTGCTGATCCTGATGCCGAACCCTCTCAATCTACTACGATTGAGATCTCTTCTTCGGACACCGGACCCCAATCTAATGAGCCTCCACTCGATCCAAATACGGCTAGCTCTTCACAGATTAATATACCATTTTGGGCTCGCTCTCACCCTGCGGATCAGATTATTTGGGATCCCACATCTGGTGTTTCGACACGTTCGGCCACGGTGAATGAAAGTATGTTCGCTTGCTATCTCAGTCAAGCCGAACCATCACGAGTAGCTGAAGCTCTCAATGATCCTGATTGGCTGATAGCAATGCAGGAGGAAATAAATCAGTTCGAACGTCTACAAGTTTGGGAACTCGTACCACGCCCTCGCAACAGATCCATTAGCGGCACGAAGTGGATCTTCAAGAACAAAAAGGATGAAGACGGTGTTGTCATCCGCAATAAAGCAAGACTTGTGGCTAAGGGGTACAATCAACAAGAAGGCATCGACTACGATGAAACTTTCACCCCTGTTGCCAGGATCGAAGCTATACGGATCTTTCTTGCCTTTGCTGCTCACAAGAACTTCAAAGTCTACCAAATGGACGTGAAGACTGCATTTCTGAATGGATTTCCCAAAGAAGAAGTGTACGTTGATCAACCTGAAGGGTTCTTGAGCGAAGAGTTTCCTCATCACGTTTATCGACTCTACAAGGCTCTCTACGGACTGAAACAGGCTCCCTGAGCCTGGTATGACGTCCTTTCAGACTTCCTCGTTCAGTCATGATTCAAGAAAGGATCTCTGGCTACAACTCTCTTCACCAAGCGGAATGGACCGGACATCATGATTGTACAAATTTATGTCGATGACATCATTTTTGGATCGACCGAACCACAACTGTGTGAAGATTTGGAGAATTGATGAAGGAGAAATTCGAAATGAGTATGATGGGCGAGCTGAACTTCTTTCTTGGTCTTCAAGTAAAGCAACTCCCCGACGGAATCTTCATCAACCAGTCGAAATACATCCATGACATCCTCGAGAAATATGGAATGAAGGATGCTAAGACTGCCGCTACACCCATGTCTCCCTCGGGCCGACCCGACGCGGACCCATCTGGTGCTCCCGTCGACCAAACCGTCTATCGTGGGATAATAGGCTCTCTTCTGTACCTCACTGCTAGTCGACCGAATATCATGCTCTCGACAGGAATCTGCGCTCGTTTTCAGGCTGTACCTAAGGAATCCCATCTCACTGCTGTTAAAAGGATTCTCCGCTATCTCAAAGGAACACCCAATCTGGATTTGTGGTACCCCACTCAGTCTGACTTCAAACTGGTTGGATTCTCTGACTCGGATTACGTAGGATGCAAGATGGATGGGAAAAGCAGCTCTGGAGCTGCACACTTCTTGGGCGGTAAACTCGTGAGTTGGTCTTCTCGAAAACAAAACTGCGTCTCAACTTCGTCGACGGAGGCAGAATATGTCGCCGCCGCTAGTTGTTGTTCACAGCTTTTGTGGATGAGAACCCAACTACAAGATTTTAATTTTCATGTTGATAAAATTCCCATTTGAAACCCCCAAATCTGTATTGCCCGTCCCATTTCGAGTCGATTGAGTTCAGTTTATCGCATTTTGGTTAAGATTTGAGTGGTTCCAAGGCAAAAATCATAGCGTCGTTTCATAGGTTTTCGCAACGTGTCCTTCACCGAGAATTTTTGTTCCGAGAAAATATTTTAACGATAGATTTCGCTGCTACAGTGATTGAAGCCCCGCGAAAGTTTTTATCCAAATATTTCTCACGTTAAATTTCCCTGCTACAGTACGTAAAGTCCTGCGAAAGTTTTATCCGAGAAAATTTTTTTTCATTCATTAAAAATTCCGCGGCTACAGTGAGTAAAGTCCTGCGAAAGTTTTTATCCGAGAAAAATTTTCCATACGTCAAAATTTTCGCTGCTACAGTGAGTCATGCCCCGCGAAATTTTCATACCCTTCACTTCATATCACATCTTTTCGCATCTTCACTATTTTGCAACTACAGTGACCCAAAATTTCTCAACCCATAAACTTCAATTTTTCTCGGATCCGTGCTGATCATATTCTTTCGCAGCTACAGTGGTTCATTAATTTCTCAACCCATATGTCATTGTTATTTCGCGGATCACGCAAACTTCTCAACCTGAGAAAATAGTCAATCCGAGAAATTTTATCACTTGTCAAACTGAGAAATTTCAAACCGAGAAATTTTACCACCTGAGCAAACTTTTTCAAAATTTTCTCACCCCGCGAAACTTTCATATCACTCTTCATGCGAAATTTTACACTATATGCGAAAATTTTCTCTCGGCATGTCTATGTGTTATAATCAGCGAAATTTTCCATTACATGCGAATATTTTTGATAACTTGTGAAATTCCTTAACTTGCGAAAATTTTGCAGTTCATGCGAAAATTTACCAAAATTTTCTCATATCACATGAACACTTTCAATCCTGAAAATTTTCTAAGTGTTGAAACAATTTCGTTTAATTTCCGAAAATTGTTGAAACTCGCCATCACATTACCATCATTCAATCTTAACAACTCTATTTCAAACGGACTCTAAGTTACCTTTAATCGTAATTTTAATTTTATTTTTTACGATTTGAGGCTCTCTTTATTGTTTCACCCACGACTTACTTATATCCATGTTCTCGTGACCTAGTCAGTACTAATCATGCTACAATTACTGTCGAGCACATATATGACCAACAAAGATCAGGAAACACTTGAAGCACTTGAGGCTGCAGCAATCCAAAGGGACGTCGCTCGCATCGAACTCAATACGCTAACCTATGTTCCACCGATCGAGCAGGTCTTCCGAACAAGTCGATGGGCTGCCCCGATACCAAACAATCACATGGTAGACTTGGACAACTTTCGGTGCGATGCCCCCATCATCATAGAGATCCTCAAATGAAATCCCCTCCGACACGCCCTCACTCATGGCGAGCCAGAAGCTCAAGTCTATCTCCAACAGTTCTGGCACACATTGCAGATTGCTGGATCACACTACGCCGCTTCAGCAATGTCCGCAGAAATCGATCAAGAAACTATAGTCCTCACTCGCAAGATTGTCCAAGAAGTGCTTCAACTCCCTGTCTACTCACCATATGAACCACTACCAACGCACGAACAACTCATCGAGGACATCGACAGATTGGGCTATCAACCTGAAAACAAGAAGAAGAAAGGCCCACTCGTTCTCAGCAAAGTCACCACACGCAACCTACCCCAACCCTGGCGAACACTGTACCTACTACTGAACAAATGCATGTCGGAGAAGCATGCTGGCCAGGACCGCATGAACCACCAAATCCTTACCATCCTAACTGGCATTGCACACAACCGCAAGTACAACCACACTGACATCATCTGGATGGATCTCGTCTCCATGATTCAACGTCGCGATCGGGAAGTCGCCAAGGAAGTCAAGAACCGCTTCGTACCCTACATGCGGTGGCTCCCAGCGCTCATCAAACACTTCCGCCTGTTCTCCACCAGCATCCGCGTCCACCCGGCGAGTGAACACTTCGTGATCCCCATTGTCGAGAAGTTCGCCAAGAAAAACACTCCGGCGAAAGATCGACACGCTATGATAATCCCGGACGAAGTTCTAGCCTATGCAGACCCGACCAATCTTTTTCTGTTATAGGTTCTTTTTTCTTGGTCGTAGATAATGGTGTTCTGTTTTCTGTCAGTTTTTTGTCCCTTGTGGACCCATTCTCTCTGATAAGTTAGGATTTTACGCTATTTTTATACCCAAAAACGTATATTTTCAGGTGCTATTTATCCGGATACATGTGGACCTCCTACCCTTATGTACATACTTTTTATTTGAGAGATATCAGAGCAAAAAATCAAAGTCGAGCTAGTATGCGCATTAAGCACATTTATGAGAATTGGGATACACAATGATGGTTTTGTGGGCTTAGATTAATTTTTTAAGCCCATAAGTGGACTCAAGCCCATGGTTATGATATGACTTTTGCTTTGTTGAATAAGTGAAGACTTGCATTCACGAAAATATGCTATGTGGAGATTCAAGGAAATAAAAGGTCAAAGATATGCTTTTGAAGATTCAAATATACAAACAATTATGAGATATAGGTGCATAAAGTCGGCTGATATTTTCTTTATAAAGGGAACGAAAGAAGCCTTGAGGGAAGAAAAATAGGAGATCCAACGGCTGAAAATAAAAAGGTTGGCGGCGAATAATAAGCGAGCAGACTTAAGGCTGAAAAAAGAGCGCAACGACTACAGAGATTATCGACGGCTTGCGAGGCGTTCCTTCCGTGAAAAGCAAAGTTTTATATTATTTTCCTATTATGTCGACATTGAATATTTTGTGTTTTTATTTTATTAATATGCTAGCTTAGGTTCTCTTGCGGTTAAGGTCATGATAGGCCGAATAATGACTACGTATTAATATTTTATTATCATATTTGGTCGTTTGAATCGAGATATGTGTTCCTTATTTGCGTTTAAATGCCTTCTCAACATATGCATGTTTATTTGATTGGTTTATGAGACGGACAAAGTGATTAGACCGGTTGGAACAATAAACATCGAAAATCACTACGTAAAACCCACCAGAGATGAAATTCGATTTCGTATGTGCGGCTTCCGAATCCTTAAGCGCCGAAAGCGTTTATGCTCGGAGAATTTCATAGAGATTGAATGCGGTGCATAGAAACTACAATCGTATAGACATATACGGGTTGGTTCTTTATCGCATAGGATCGCTATTGCGGGAGAAACGAGTAGTGTCTGTCTTAGGAGATTTACCTTGACTGAGATTTATGATCGTTAGATATGATAGATTTTATGAAGACGTAGGAATTATTTGTGCTGAACATGTGCCTTGGTCACTCGTCGTCGATTGATCTTAATCTCATTTATTTATTTGCATCTATTTTATTATTTGCGTTTTTATCTTTTTACCAAATCATCAAAACTATAAAAATTCTCTTAGTCTAAATTATAATTAGGTTTAATATCTTAGAATTAATCAAGATGTATTCGTTGCTTGATACTCGGACTTCGTCCGTTTTACTACTTGCACGACCTAGTACACTTACTAGTATTTGAGCATACCAAGTTTTTGCTCCCCATGTGGGAGTGTTTGTTCCCCTTGTGGGATTGTTTGGTGCTCCTATGTGAGTTTTTGTTCTCCCGGTTGACGATGTACCGGTGAAACCCTTGGGCTATTTAGCCCTGTATCTTTATTATTAATGCAAGCTACCGTTTCCATAAAGAATGGTTTCATTCATAGGTTTTTCCCTTTTCCTAGGACAGTTAGGTATTTCATTTCACAAGGAAAACGTACATAGATTAACAGCCAGAACATGTTTCTTCAGTAACAAGTTAGAATCGATAGAGACACAACCCATATCGGGTAATACAAACAAGAAAAAGAGAAACAAGTCTGAAAGAAAGCAATCTCAAAGTTTGGACAAAAAGAAAACCTACTATAAATCGACCCATAAGAATGACTATTATATGCCCAGATCTGTAGTAATTTTCACTATTCCGTCTTCAGCTTCAAACCTCCATTAATGGAGGAAGAGGGAAAATATGCACAGTTTTTTTTGTTTTCTGATTTTTCTGCTTAGAGAGATGGCGAGAGATGATTATCCTCAGCTTCAAGTAAATGCTTCGTGCTAGAGATAACTTATTTTTATCTTCAATTGCATGCTATTTTCTACGGATACGTTAAAAAAATTTCTTGATTGTGTAGTTTGAGGCAGCTTGGGCACTGACCAACATAGCTTCGGGAACTTCTGATCACACCAAAGTAGCGAGCGATCATGGGGCTGTCCCAATATTCGTGAGGCTTCTCAGCTCTTCAAGCGACGACGTTAGAGAGCAGGTATATATATGCCAAGAAATGTTGCTGCATTCCTACTAAGTAAAAATCTTTTTTCTTGATTTTATTGTCTCGTTCTTTTGTGATTATATTACTCATTCGTCCTTTGTTTCGTTAGGCTGTTTGGGCTTTGGGAAATATTGATGCCTTTGTTAGCTCAATTTAACGCCCAGGCGAAGCCATCCATGTTGAGGAATGCAACGTGGACTTTGTCGAACTTTTGTCGGGGAAAACCTCAGCCTAAGTTTGAGCTGGTTTCTTAACATTTTCATTCTTTTTTTTTCTTATATATATATATATATATATATAATATATAGTTTGGTGGAAGACAACAATGTGTAATAATTTGGACAATCGTTATTGGTTCAGGTCAAACCAGCTCTTTGTTAACTTATATTTATCTTTCTGGTTTTTGGAAATGAGGAGACGAAACATAGTTGGTGAGAGATGGAGAACGACATAGGAGTCCTTGGTTTTTTTTATTATCTCATTGCTCGTTACAAACATACTACATGCATGGGTGGTTTATAATGCCACATAGACCATTCTAGATAAAGCACAAAACACACTAGTAACATATTCCTAAAAGTACTCCTCGACATCAGAAGATGTCTGCCAAAACCAATAATCCCAAAATTCATCCTTAATATCTTAAAGTTGTCTGCCAATGATAGAGCTTATTTTTCTAACATCCCTGCCTAAGTTCGATTGTCCTTTCCTCGTACTCCAAGTTTGTTCTTCAGTTTTTCAAATGATTCTAACGGTAGCGCCTTGGTTAATATATCAGCAACTTGTTCTCGGCTTGCAACGTATTCAACCTCTACGTCATCATTTTTCACGTGCTCCCTTATTGAATGAAACCTGACATCAATGTGTTTGCTCCGTTCATGGTGAACTCTTCGTTAATTCAATTGCTGATTTATTGTCGACGTAGATCTTGGTAGCTTTTCGCTGTTCCACACCAACCTCTTTTAGTAGTCTACGTAGCCATATTGCATGACTCACACATGAAGATGCCGCCACGTATTCGGCTTCGCATGTCGATAAAGTTACTATCGACTGTTTCTTGGAGTCCCAACCGAAAACTGTATTGCCAGCAAAGAATGCATATCCAGTCGTGCTTTTGCGGTCGTCCGTATCTCCACTCCAATCGCTGTCAGAATATCCTGTGATTACAAAATCGTCTGTCCAAGGATAGAACAATCCATGAGACGCCGTCTTCTTTAAATATCGAAATATTCTTTTCACGGCCTTCCAATGAGTAGCGCTTGGTCTTCCATGTAGCGGCTTACGAGACCAACTCCGTAAGAGATCTCCAGCCTTGTACTCGTCAAATACCGTAGGCATCCAACAGCGCCTCGATACATGCTTCCATCTACCTTTTCGGCTTTGTCGAACTTGGACAGTTTTGTCCCGCACTCGACGGGTGTGCTTGTTGGATTGCAGTTGTTCATTCCAAATCTATCCAAGATCCCAAGCGTGTATCGTTCTTGTGACACAAAAATTCCGGTTTTCTCCTGTTTCACCTCGAGGCCCAAGAAGTATGACATTTTTCCTAGGTCACTCATTTCAAACAGTCTTCATCTCGGACTTGAACTCGGCGATCATCTTTTCGTTATTGCCTGTAAATACTAGATCGTCTACATATAAAACAACATATAAGATATCTGCCTGTCGCACCTTCACGTACAAAGAGTGTTCGTAGGGGCATTGCTGAAATCCTCGGTTCTTGAGATATGTATCGATTCTCATGTTCCAAGCTCTTGGAGCCTGCTTTAAGCCGTAAAGGGCTTTCTTCAACTTCAGCACCTTCTCCTCTTGTCCGATCTGCTTGTAGCCGGGAGGTTGCTCGACGTAAACTTCTTCTTCTATTGTTCAATTCAAGAACGCCGATTTAACGTCCATTTGATATATGACCCATTTTTTATAAGCCACAATTGACATTAGCAGCCGGATTGTTTCCATCCTCGCAACTGGCACAAACACTTCTTCGTAGTCGATCCCAGCTGTGGCAGCCCCGCCTTCCACCACTACTTTCTACACTAATCTACGCGACTAATGTCCTAAAAATGAATTAGATCGTACGAAATTTCGAATAAAATTTTTCCTTTCATAAAAAGGAATCGTAAAGGTTCCTACAAAATCATAATGGGTCCTAATTACATAGGAAGGTGCGCAAGCGTGTCAAAACAAATCTATCTACTGGGCCTCCACGAGGTCGCATCCATGCACACACTTCCATCTCAAAAGCCCACGGAAGCTTCAAAAGTTGGCCTCGCCGTGAAAATGATCACGTACCGTGATCGCGGGGTCCTACAACACATAAAAACGTGGAATGAGCTTATAAAGCTCAGTAAGTGAAAACCATGCATGGAATGCACGTGACCTAAATAGCGAAGGCATTCACGCCAATGCTATTGACTCCTTACATCCTTCTCGTTCTTTTCATTTCATAGTTGGGCCCTTTCGGCTTTCAATCTTGCTATGCACCATATAGAGCTCAAACCCCTAAGGGTATAAGTGGCAGTACACACACTGGGAGGCTAAACCCGAGTACTCATTTGTGCTTATCCCTATGGCGCCTTTCAATCCCAAGGCGGTCCACACTGAGAGGCTAATAGTGCCTTTCAATCCCAATGCGGTCCCCTTGAGAGGCTAACCCGGGCACACAAATTTCGTTTAACCCTAAGGCGCCTTTCCATCCCAATGCGGTCTGACACGCGGGCGCTTCTCACTGGTAGCTTACTACGAGGTCGCCAACACTCGAGGTTCCCTCGGTGCCGCTCATACCCTCGAGTCGCATCCTCCAGGTTGCATCTCCCGCTACGGGGTATTCCCCCTACCTTTCGTGAATCAGGTAATTCGGCTTCGTGAATCGCCGTGGTAGCATAGAAGAGCCGTGACTCATCATTGAGTCGACACAAATGCCTATATCGGCAATTATACATCGCCCTCAAGCGATCTTATACTCATGCACACTATTTCTCTGACTCTCATACTAGTCGTGCGTGCACATGCTCATGCCATGAATATGCGTGTCATGTTCATATAATAATTTTCATCACATCAAATCACGTAAGTCACATAAGCAAGTAGTCGCATAAAATCATAAGAGCACATGACACATAATTTCATGCACACATAAAAATTATGTGTTGTAGTTGCGATTTCCACTTACCTGGTATCCTTAGCTTATCGTTCGGTAAATCGCTAACCTTTGAACCCTAATTATAGAAACATATAGAATTAGGGTTTGTTAGACTGGTTATAATTTCCTGAAATTGGCTTAATTTTGAAAACCCTAATTTCGACTTCTATAAATTTCGAAACATTAAAATTTAGAATCTTAACTTAAACAGAGAAATACGATTTCAGAATAGATCTCGATATAATATGAGCCTCGACACGTATCTTAAGTTGTATAGTAACCTAAATCTCGATATTACTTAGAGATGTATACTGAGATAATAAATAAAAATGTCGAGCTCTTACAACATGTCGAGATGTTTGTTGCGATAATATAATAAGATTTTGAGATGTGAATAACACATGATCATTAGGTTTGTTAATATATAAGATCTCGAACTGAACTAAAATGATCTCGATTCTCGATATAGGACATACAAAAATGATTTCGATATTATCAATACCTAAGAGTTCGACATTTAAATACCGTACAAAGTCTCGACATGTATGAATAAATGTCGAAATATCATACATAAGAATTTGATGTAAGAATTTAACATTAAAGTGGATTTGCACTAAAGTTGTCGAGATGTTACACATAAAGTCATTATCGAACTAGTCATTATCCAATAGGAAATCTCGAGATGTAAATCTTAATATAGAATGATAGAATGTCGATATGAGAGATAGCATAGAGTTTCGAGCTCTTATGCTTAAATGTCGATATGAGAGAGCATAGAGTTTCGAGCTCTTATGCTTAAATGTCGATATGTTAAATAATACCATATGTCGACATTTCAAAAAATGTCGAGATGTTATAAAGATGTCGATATTAGTTAATACATAAAAGTTCGACATTTAATTACCAACACATAATCTCGATACAATATAATTGTCGACATGAATTACAAAATAAATCTCGACATGATGGACAAATGTCGAGTTGTGTCTTAGTGGTTATAAAAATTTTCGATATTGATTAAATAACATCTAAAGGTTTCGATATCTCACACCACACGACATTCAAACCTTAACTGCTAGAATATGGTTCTTTCTATCAGAGATAATTTTAGTCATGTTAGCATGATCTTATACTCAAAATCTAGGGTTTTCCTCAAGAACACTTTAAATACCCTAAGAGTTTTAATAATTCAAAACCTTCGAAACCTAGAATTTATCTAAATACCTAAACAGCTAACCTTTCTTGCATTTAATAACCCTTAGACACGTTAGTCTACAATTAAAGCATAAAATTAAGGTAAGAAGATATACCTACTCCCAAGCTTAGTAGAGCCTCAGTTCGTCTTCTTCTTTTTTTCTTTATACAAAGTTTTCGTGAGTTTAGTTTTCTTCATAAGAATGAATTCCTCTCTTGCTTACTGTTGTTATGCTTTGCGTGTTATATTAGTTAAGTTACGTTGATTTTTTTGTCAATACTTATCTAATGGTGTGAAAGCTTCCTTCTTATCCTTATTCTCATTTGGCGTGTCAACTTGTAGAAATGAGTCTACAATTTATGGTTTTAATTCTTATCTTGACTTTCCTTTATGACCAAGTAATCAAACTTCTCTTATCTTATTTTCGATTTTTCTTAGGACATCGAGCTCAAGGATGTCGAGCTTTCAATATCAATTGATTTCGGGATTTTAAAATGTCGAGTGCTAAGGATTTCGAGTTTCATTAATTTTAATTGTGAAGTTTCGAGATCCTAGTTTAGCAAACATCCCCATTTCGGCACTTTATAATTTCGATATTACTCTTTCTCTAAATCAAGGATTTCGAATTCTTTAAATCTTCGAGCTTTAACTGTTCCAGTTTCATGAATTTCGGTTCTAAGAATTTCTAGACCTTGATGTAAATTTTAAAGATATCGAGGTGTTTAATAATTCCAATGTTTCGAGGTTGATTCATCAATACTAAGGTTGCAAGATGTGTTTCGAAATTATTCCTATCAATTCATGCACCCCAAAACGTGGTATCAATACTTAATATACTAAATCAAATCTTCTAGGTTACATGCCATGCACTAAAAACCCTAAAAATAACTAACCTAAATTTAATTAATTCTTCTACTTGGTTAGTAACCCTAATGGCACCTACTATGAAATTATGTTGACGCGTAAAATCATAAAATATGTTCCATGCAGTCGCATTAGTTCTAATTCGTAACACACATAAGAATTATAAATCACACAACATGACATCATATAGGCACATAAGTCACTTAAAGGTATGAAGATATGAAGACATTCTATCATCGAAAGTACTAATTAATCCAAAAGTTCTTAATTAAATATTTTCATCCCTACTTAAATCGTAAATCCCGTAATTAGATTTTACGGGTATTACATCCTCCCCCCCTTAAAAGAATTTCGCCCCCGAAATTCCGTCAGTTGGAATAATTCAGGGTGACAATTGGTAGGGAGTTGATCTGACTTAGTTAGGTGATAGAAATTCACCTTAGGAAGTTATCAAGGAATCTCCAATAATTTCGAGGATCGAAAGGAATAGAATCCTGGTGAAGTAAATACGAAGATTGTTCCAGTTAGTGGAACCTGTACTACCTCGAAGAGCTAACGAGAATAATTATAAACTTAGGCAGAAATTGAAGATCCTAAGTACCCATCACGCTTCCGCTGCGCAACTCGGATATCGAACAAATACATTTATTAGGGTGAGCAAAAGATTAGGGCATAGGAATATACCCCGTTATTATTGGTTTCAGGAATTCAGCCAAAGATTTCGACTTCCTATTTCGAACGCCTATCTACTACGATCACGACTCAGGTCGACACTCGAACTGGTATCAACCAAGTCGGCTAAAAGAATTTCCGAGTCTTACCACATAAGTGGTGAATATAAAAGGAAGTGTGGTTCCTAAGTCCACTAATCATGCATGTTGAGGTTTAATTGGTTAGAAGGGTACCTTCCGTCTCGGATGGGTTGTTTTCAGATTCTTCCGCCGTAAGCATATATACTCGAGCGGGTGCTGTCGGCGGCTTGGCCCGGTTCGTCCCCTGACTTCCAGATGCATTTTCCGGGCAGGCTACGGAGTAGTGGCCCGTCTTGCCACATTTAAAACAGGTAGCATTTTGTGAAAAACAGACGCCCAGGTGACGTCGTGAACATTTTGGGCATATAGGTGCATTTGGTTGGGGTCTCCCTTGATTCGGATTAGGTTGTTGAGGTGGTCCAGGGCGGTTTTGGAAATTGGGTTTCACATTCTTAGGAATGAACGGTTTCTTCAGGTTGTTTCTGTCCTCTTTAGGTCCTTGTTCGAACTTCCTTTTTATTTCTTGGGCTCGTACAATTCGGCTTTCAGCTTGTTCAGCCATCAAGGCTCGTTCCGCCATTTGGGCATAAGTAACCCCTTGGAATCCAGCCATGCCGACATCACGGTAGAGTTCTGGCTTCAAGCCTTCCATAAATCGTTCGATTTTCAGCGAGTCGGTGCTCACCATATGGGTGGCGAATCGAGAAAGTTGTTCGAATTTCCTAATATACTCAGCCACCGTCATTGCTCCTTGGCGTAGATTGATGAACTCGTTCATTCTTTGTGCACGAACGGGAGCAGTAAAATACTTATTTCGGAAGAGTTCTTTGAAATGTTCCCAGGTCATTGTTATCGGATCTTCGAGAGTTAGGATCGTGTCCCACCAGTGGCCGGCGCTTCCCCTTAATAGGTACCCAGCGCACAAGGCCTTTTCGGTTTCAGGGGTACGGCTATGCTGGAACATAGTTTCTAGGGTTCGAAGCCAATCCTCAGCCGAGGTTGGGTCAATAGCATCTTCAAAGGTTGGGGGGTTAAGTTTACGAAATCTTTCCCCGACCATTTCGATTCTGTCGGCCGGAGGGGATCCGTTATTTGATTGCCCACCAGCGTTTTGTTGCTGGATCAGTTGCTGGATTTGGGCAGATTGTTGGCGGACTAGTTCCGCGAGTTGGAGGATAGTCTCATCACGACTATCAGTAGAGGCTGCGGGTTCTTTACCTTTATCCGCACCCGCACTATTTCCATTTCTCGTTCTACCCATCGTTCTTCTATCCTAACGTTCCTACGATCAATAAATCATGTAATACCAGAAATTCATAAAAACATAAAACTTACAGGCAAGGCCGCTTCCGTGCTTTTGAGTGTGTGTACATGGACAGTCTGCAGAACCTATATCCTAAGCTCTGATACCACCTGTGGCAGCCCCGCCTTCCACCACTACTTTCTACACTAATCTACGCGACTAATGTCCTAAAAATGAATTAGATCGTACGAAATTTCGAATAAAATTTTTCCTTTCATAAAAAGGAATCGTAAAGGTTCCTACAAAATCATAATGGGTCCTAATTACATAGGAAGGTGCGCAAGCGTGTCAAAACAAATCTATCTACTGGGCCTCCACGAGGTCGCATCCATGCACACACTTCCATCTCAAAAGCCCACGGAAGCTTCAAAAGTTGGCCTCGCCGTGAAAATGATCACGTACCGTGATCGCGGGGTCCTACAACACATAAAAACGTGGAATGAGCTTATAAAGCTCAGTAAGTGAAAACCATGCATGGAATGCACGTGACCTAAATAGCGAAGGCATTCACGCCAATGCTATTGACTCCTTACATCCTTCTCGTTCTTTTCATTTCATAGTTGGGCCCTTTCGGCTTTCAATCTTGCTATGCACCATATAGAGCTCAAACCCCTAAGGGTATAAGTGGCAGTACACACACTGGGAGGCTAAACCCGAGTACTCATTTGTGCTTATCCCTATGGCGCCTTTCAATCCCAAGGCGGTCCACACTGAGAGGCTAATAGTGCCTTTCAATCCCAATGCGTTCCCCTTGAGAGGCTAACCCGGGCACACAAATTTCGTTTAACCCTAAGGCGCCTTTCCATCCCAATGCGGTCTGACACGCGGGCGCTTCTCACTGGTAGCTTACTACGAGGTCGCGAACACTCGAGGTTCCCTCGGTGCCGCTCATACCCTCGAGTCGCATCCTCCAGGTTGCATCTCCCGCTACGGGGTATTCCCCCTACCTTTCGTGAATCAGGTAATTCGGCTTCGTGAATCGCCGTGGTAGCATAGAAGAGCCGTGACTCATCATTGAGTCGACACAAATGCCTATATCGGCAATTATACATCGCCCTCAAGCGATCTTATACTCATGCACACTATTTCTCTGACTCTCATACTAGTCGTGCGTGCACATGCTCATGCCATGAATATGCGTGTCATGTTCATATAATAATTTTCATCACATCAAATCACGTAAGTCACATAAGCAAGTAGTCGCATAAAATCATAAGAGCACATGACACATAATTTCATGCACACATAAAAATTATGTGTTGTAGTTGCGATTTCCACTTACCTGGTATCCTTAGCTTATCGTTCGGTAAATCGCTAACCTTTGAACCCTAATTATAGAAACATATAGAATTAGGGTTTGTTAGACTGGTTATAATTTCCTGAAATTGGCTTAATTTTGAAAACCCTAATTTCGACTTCTATAAATTTCGAAACATTAAAATTTAGAATCTTAACTTAAACAGAGAAATACGATTTCAGAATAGATCTCGATATAATATGAGCCTCGACACGTATCTTAAGTTGTATAGTAACCTAAATCTCGATATTACTTAGAGATGTATACTGAGATAATAAATAAAAATGTCGAGCTCTTACAACATGTCGAGATGTTTGTTGCGATAATACAATAAGATTTTGAGATGTGAATAACACATGATCATTAGGTTTGTTAATATATAAGATCTCGAACTGAACTAAAATGATCTCGATTCTCGATATAGGACATACAAAAATGATTTCGATATTATCAATACCTAAGAGTTCGACATTTAAATACCGTACAAAGTCTCGACATGTATGAATAAATGTCGAAATATCATACATAAGAATTTGATGTAAGAATTTAACATTAAAGTGGATTTGCACTAAAGTTGTCGAGATGTTACACATAAAGTCATTATCGAACTAGTCATTATCCAATAGGAAATCTCGAGATGTAAATCTTAATATAGAATGATAGAATGTCGATATGAGAGATAGCATAGAGTTTCGAGCTCTTATGCTTAAATGTCGATATGAGAGAGCATAGAGTTTCGAGCTCTTATGCTTAAATGTCGATATGTTAAATAATACCATATGTCGACATTTCAAAAAATGTCGAGATGTTATAAAGATGTCGATATTAGTTAATACATAAAAGTTCGACATTTAATTACCAACACATAATCTCGATACAATATAATTGTCGACATGAATTACAAAATAAATCTCGACATGATGGACAAATGTCGAGTTGTGTCTTAGTGGTTATAAAAATTTTCGATATTGATTAAATAACATCTAAAGGTTTCGATATCTCACACCACACGACATTCAAACCTTAACTGCTAGAATATGGTTCTTTCTATCAGAGATAATTTTAGTCATGTTAGCATGATCTTATACTCAAAATCTAGGGTTTTCCTCAAGAACACTTTAAATACCCTAAGAGTTTTAATAATTCAAAACCTTCGAAACCTAGAATTTATCTAAATACCTAAACAGCTAACCTTTCTTGCATTTAATAACCCTTAGACACGTTAGTCTACAATTAAAGCATAAAATTAAGGTAAGAAGATATACCTACTCCCAAGCTTAGTAGAGCCTCAGTTCGTCTTCTTCTTTTTTTCTTTATACAAAGTTTTCGTGAGTTTAGTTTTCTTCATAAGAATGAATTCCTCTCTTGCTTACTGTTGTTATGCTTTGCGTGTTATATTAGTTAAGTTACGTTGATTTTTTTGTCAATACTTATCTAATGGTGTGAAAGCTTCCTTCTTATCCTTATTCTCATTTGGCGTGTCAACTTGTAGAAATGAGTCTACAATTTATGGTTTTAATTCTTATCTTGACTTTCCTTTATGACCAAGTAATCAAACTTCTCTTATCTTATTTTCGATTTTTCTTAGGACATCGAGCTCAAGGATGTCGAGCTTTCAATATCAATTGATTTCGGGATTTTAAAATGTCGAGTGCTAAGGATTTCGAGTTTCATTAATTTTAATTGTGAAGTTTCGAGATCCTAGTTTAGCAAACATCCCCATTTCGGCACTTTATAATTTCGATATTACTCTTTCTCTAAATCAAGGATTTCGAATTCTTTAAATCTTCGAGCTTTAACTGTTCCAGTTTCATGAATTTCGGTTCTTAAGAATTTCTAGACCTTGATGTAAATTTTAAAGATATCGAGGTGTTTAATAATTCCAATGTTTCGAGGTTGATTCATCAATACTAAGGTTGCAAGATGTGTTTCGAAATTATTCCTATCAATTCATGCACCCCAAAACGTGGTATCAATACTTAATATACTAAATCAAATCTTCTAGGTTACATGCCATGCACTAAAAACCCTAAAAATAACTAACCTAAATTTAATTAATTCTTCTACTTGGTTAGTAACCCTAATGGCACCTACTATGAAATTATGTTGACGCGTAAAATCATAAAATATGTTCCATGCAGTCGCATTAGTTCTAATTCGTAACACACATAAGAATTATAAATCACACAACATGACATCATATAGGCACATAAGTCACTTAAAGGTATGAAGATATGAAGACATTCTATCATCGAAAGTACTAATTAATCCAAAAGTTCTTAATTAAATATTTTCATCCCTACTTAAATCGTAAATCCCGTAATTAGATTTTACGGGTATTACACCAGCCTTTTGTTTGTATCCTTTTGCTACGAGCCTTGCTTTATATCGTTCCACTTCTCCTTTAGCATTTAGCTTCTTCTTGTATATCGACTTTACGCCTATCGCCTTTTGTCCATTTGGTAAGTTTGCGAGCTCCCAGGTTTTGTTCTTCGTGATGGCCTTCATTTCTTCCTTCATCGCCTTTCTCCACCTTTCATCCTTCGTTGCTTCCTCAAATGTAATATTTTCTGCATCAGCGAGTAGACATATGAGGTTCATATTATTCGATGTTTGGTAAAGATCTGTTATGGTCCTCGTTCTTCCTTGTAGGGGCTCATCGTCGTTTTCTGAATCTTCCGGTTGGTTGATCACAGTTGTCGTCTCCTCTTCGTTAGATGGATTGGTCACTAGAGGTGGTATCCTTCCATCATCTGATTCGATGTGTGTACCTCCCATTTTCCAGTTCCAGCAGCTATTCTCGTCAAACTGTACGTCACGACTTACAATAACTTTGTTAGTATTAGGATTAAAAAGATTGTAAGCCTTTGACCTTTCGTCATATCCGATAAAGACGAGCCTAATACTCCGATCATCTAGCTTCGTTCTCTGACCATCCGGGACGTGAGCGTATGCTATACACCCAAAAGTTCGTAGATGCCCGACTGAAGGTTTCGTGCCGCACCAAGCTTCATGCGGTGTGATATTTCCCTTCAAGCTCGCTGACGGGCAGCGGTTCTGCAAGTATACAGCACATCGAGTTGCTTCTGCCCAAAACTTCTTCGGCATTTCTTTACTTTTCAGCATACAACGAACCATATTGAGAAGCGTCCTGTTTTTCCTCCCCGTTACGCCGTTTTGTTGAGGAGAGTATGGAGCCGTGAGATACCTTCGAATCCCGTTTTCTTCACAAAATGCTAGAAACTCCTTCGACGTGTATTCGCCGCCTCTGTCGGATCTGATAGCTTTTATGCGCTCCCCGCTTGCATTCTCAACTAGGACTTTAAATTTCTTAAACATCACAAAAGTTTCTGATTTTTCTCGTAAGAAATATATCCAAGTCTTCCTAGAATAATCGTCAATAAATGTGAGGAAATAGCGATGCTTACTAAACGACTCCGGAGTAATTGGTCCACATATGTCCGTGTGAACTAGCTCCAAGACTCTTTTGGCTCGAAATATTGTTTCCTTCGGGAAAGGATTTCTTGCATTCTTTCCAATGATGCAACTTTCGCACATGCCATCCGCCGTTCCTAAATATGGCATGCTGTTTACAATTGTCTTGTTTGCTAGATCCCTCACGCTATTGAAATTTAGATGCCCGAATCGTTGATGCCAAAGCTTTACTTCACTATCTTCGGTCACCTTTAGACATTTCTCCTGCACATGTTCGATCTTTAATTTAAACATGCGATTTTCGGTCGTACTCACCCGTGCCACAAGTTGCTTGTCGTTGTCTCTAATTTCCATCATGTTATTCTTCATGATTACCGGGAAGCCTCGTTCAATTAATTGCCCAACGCTGAGTATGTTGCTTCTCATTTCTGGCACGTAGTAGACGTTAGATATGTATTTGTGATGACCATTCTTGCACCGAATCTTCACTCTTCCATGACCTTCGACTTTAACCTTGGATGCATCACCGAAGGTTACTTGACCTCCCTTCGTTTCTTGTATCTCCACGAACATATCTCGATTGCCACGCATATGGTTGCTCGCCTCTGTGTCGAGGTACCATTCTTGACTTTTATGTGAGTTGTCCTCCTCGCTCGCCATCAGCAGGATCTCTTCCTCAGCTTTCTTATGCTCTTTCGTTTCGCTGCTTTGTTCGTTGAATAGCATTCAGCAGCAATATGGCCGTACTTCTTGCATGTGTAACATTGAACATTCCTCTTATTGTGTCTGCCTCGACCTCGTCCGCCTCGATATGTATTCCATGAGTGATTTTTATTTTTTCCGTTGCCTTCATTTGATGAACCTCTTCCTCTTCCTCCTGATCTTCCACGTCCTCGATATGTTGCTCTACCTCGATAGATTCCTCGTTGTCTGGATGTGTCATCATCTTTGTCGTGGTTGTTGTCTTTTATTTTCATCTTCGCCTACAACGCTTCTTCCACCGTTTCACGTTTCCTAGATGCCCTCCTTTGTTCATGGGCCTCTAGAGAGCTTGTCAACTCGTTCACAGTCATCTCGGAGAGATCTTTCGATTCCTCAATGGCACATACGATGCTGTCAAAATCTGTGATTAAGGATCGCAGAATTTTTTCGACTATTCTGTTCTCCGGCACCTCTTCACCATTCCTCTTGAGTTGATTGGCAACGGTTTCGACCTTCGTAATGAAGTCGGATACGTTATCTCCTTCCTTCATCCATAGCGTCTCAAACTCCCGTCTAAGAGTTTGTAGGCGAACCTGTTTCACTCGATCCGCTCCTTGATACGCCTTTTCAAGAATCTCCCATGCTTCATTGGAACTCTTTGCACCGGCAATTTTTTCGAAACCCGATTCGTCTACGGCTTGGTAGATCAGGTAAAGAGCACTCTTGTCTTTCTTGCGTGACTCTTTCAGCTCTTTTACTTGGGCTCCGGATAAGCCTGCTACTGATTCATGTTCTGTATACCCGGACTCGACGACTTCCCAAGCATCTTGTGATCCAAGCAATGCTTTCATGTGTATGGACCATTTGTCATAATTCGTCTTTGATAGACACGGACACATCATATAGTTGATACCGGGAGCGTTTGTATTATTGTTTGCCATGGAGCTCTGATACCACTTGTTAACATATATTTATATTTCTGGTTTTTGGAAATAAGGAGACGAAAGATAGTTGGTGAGAGATGGAGAACGACAGAGGAGTCCTTGGTTTTTTTTTATTATCTCATTGCTCGTTACAAACATACTACATGCATGGGTGGTTTATAATGCCACATAGACCATTCTAGATAAAGCACAAAACACACTAGTAACATATTTCTAAAAGTACTCCTCGACATCAGAAGATGTCTGCCAAAACCAATAATCCCAAAATTCATCCTTAATATCTTAAAGTTGTCTGCCAATGGTAGAGCTTATTTTTCTAACACTCTTCCGTTCCTTTCACACCTTATTAAAATGAGCGACGAGGAAGTCGTAACTGATTCATGTTGGGCTCTGTCCTATCTATCTGATGGTGCGAACAAAAAAATCCAAGCTGTGATCGAAGCTGGTGTATGCCCTCGATTGATCGAGCTTCTTACATAAGTGATAACACTCTCATTATATTGTTTTTCTAAAGTTAACTTTTTTTTTGTTTATGAAGGATGACATTTGCAGATATCGATCGCCGTCAATTCTAATCCCTGCTCTTCGCACTATTGTAATATCGTGACTGGCGATGATTTTCAGACGCAGGTAGTATGTAATAAATATTATCTAAAGAATGAGGACCATTTTTTATTTAATTGGTTGTTTTTGGATCGAGGTTTGTAATGATAATTAGTAACCTTTGCAGATTGCTGGACACCAAGCAATATTTGATAAATTGCAGTTGCTCGGATGTGATTTTTTATTACTCCAACTTATTTCTTCTACTTCTGTCATAAATTCCAGGCTGTATCAATCAAGGGGCACTTCCTTGCCTGCTTAACTTGTTGACGTCAAATCATAAGAAAAGCATCAAGTAAAAAGCTTGTTGGACTATCTCTAACATCACTGCGGGGAATAAGGATCAGATACAGGTATAATAAAGAATATCTTACCTCATTTTATGTTAAGAAGTGTTGAATTAATTAACTCGTAGTTTTTAGTGGCGCACGGCGCATTAAGGCGCGAAGGCCCGCTAGAGCCATGGCACGGCGCGCAATATCGAAGGACGGCGCATTTGAATATTAAAGATTAAAATATATAGGGGCTATAAGAATAACCAAGATATATCATTAAAAAGTTATATATATGTATATATATATAATTCAATCAAATAAGCTTCATGAATCACTTTTTGAATTTTCTAGCTTCATTTATTTACTTCGTCCGCGTCTTACCCTACTACTAATTTTTTTGTGTTTAAAATAAATATATACAAGCTTTTGGGCCCATAAATTTAAAAACTAAAAGGCCCAAATAAGCTTTTTGGGCCGTGTCACCATGGGCAACGGCCCATGGCGCGGGCCACAGCGACGTGGGGCGTGCCATGGCGTCGCCATGTTAAAGCCGTGCGCCATGGTTTAGAAATGGCGCCTCTCGCAAGTTGCTAACTTCGTGTCTTCAATCAAGCTGATCTTCGATACTCATCTTTGATTCTGTAGGCTGTTATTGATTCTGGTATCATAGCCCCGCTCGTTGGCCTTCTTCAAAAAGCTGAATTTGAGATAAAGAAAGAAGGTGCGTGGGCCATCTCCAACGCCACGTCGGGTGGAACACATGAGCAAATTAAGTATGATTTCTACTCTCTTTATCGATCAGCTCATTAATCATCGAGGTTCATAGAAGAAAGACGGATTAGTTATTTTTTAGTCATGTATATTTAGGTGAGTGACATTTTTAAGGACAACTAAATTAGGGTGTAGCAATATTAGGACAATTCATTGAAGACACCTAACTTAAATATTGCAGTTTTAGGACCGTATGTTTCAAAATTCGACGTTAATTCTCCTCGAATTGCTTCGATTTTGAAATTCAACGCCTAAGGCAACAACCTTTAATTTAGGTATTCTCAAATTGCTTTGATTTTGAAATTTATTGTCCCAAAAACTGCAACCCTTTTTATCTAGGTGTATTTGAGGAAGTGGCATTTTAAGGAAACCTAAATTAGGTGATGGAGATATTAGGACAATTAGTTTCGAAACTGAAGACACCTAACTTAAATAGTGCAATTTTAGGACAACAACAAAATTAAAGTATTTGATGAAAAAAAGTTTCAAAATTATGGTGTTAATTCTCCTCAAATTGCGTCAATGGCGAAACTTAATGACCGACAATTGCAACCTTTAAATTTAGGTGTTCTCAAATTGCTTTAATTTTGACATTTATTGTCTTAAAATTACAACCCTTAAATTTCTATGTACTTATAACAACGCCACCACCCATAACATACAAAACCAAAAAAATAATGTAAGCCAAAAAAAGGAAATAAATTCCCAACTGCCTTCCTCTTTCCCGGCCCTCAGGTTCTTGGTAAGTGCCGGGTGCATATCACCTCTGTGCAGTCTCCTAGTATGCCCCGACCCGAGAATCGTGACCGTGTGCCTCGAAGGCCTCGAGAAGATTCTCAAGGTTGGGGAAGCGGATAAGAACACCGTAGGCAATGTCAACGTATTCCTCAGATGATCGACGATGCATTTGGGCTCGAGAAGATTGAGAACCTTCAGAGGCACGATAACACTGAGATCTACGAGAAGGCTGTGAAGATACTCGAATCCTGTTGGCTCGAAGAAGAAGATGACGAGCCTAACCAGCAACAGCTCGGATTTGGGGTAGGAGGAGGCGGCGAGCTTCCAATTCCATCGGGGGTATTCAAATTCAATTGCATGGTGAGTGAGCTCTTAATTTCTTGAATCCTTCATTTTTTTTCCAACCCAATACTCTTACGCTGTGTTTGGATCATTGAAATTGATGAGGTAAAGAACCCCAGGAGAAAATGATTTTCATTAGCTTTGCTGTCCTTTCCTTCACCATTTTGCAAGAAATTGCTTTTTTCTTGGTTTATTTAAACTTAGTTTGTTTTCTTACTATTCTTTTTCTTTTCCTTTCGCCACTCAATTCCTTTGATCTCTATTCAGCCCTCACCCTTACGGAACAAATGCAGGATTTTGCAAGGATTAACCAATGAGGTGCGGTGCGTGCATTTTGATTGATGAACCACCAAGCTGTGATGTGGCTCGAACTGCAACACCTCCAAGTGAGAATATACGAAGTAGGAATAGTGTTTAAGGCTCTCGAAGTGGCTTAGACTATAAATGCTTATTAATGAATAACTGGTTTGTTTCCTTATTATATGTGTATTATGACAAAAATGCCTGAATTCGAACACAAACTACTTAAATTTCGAATTCGAATACTTGATTTATCATATAAAATACGGACACTTGTTGGCCCTTTTATTACCAAACAAGGATCAAAAGAAAGGTTTGAATGTAAAAAACGTGATGAACACCTTGAGTGCGTGTTAGTGTGTTTTTCTAAGGAAAAGTACAAGGTGGCATACCTTTTCAATTCTTTTGATAAACCCTAATTAGGGTAAGTTAAGGCTTTATCCACAAGTATTTGGTATATTAAAGCCCGGTCCCAAACTCTTACTAATATACTAAGTCACCCCAAACTACTACAACCCACTAAATAAACACATATTAACCCAATATTACATAAATTAAAGGATGCTACAAAATATTCCTAACAATCTCCCCCTTAGCATCCCTTTTGCTTTGGTGTCATTGGTGTCTTCTTCTTCCTGGGTTTCTCCACAGCATAGACCGATTTCCTGAGTCCAAGTCTGAACTCGTATGATCGTATCGTTCTTCGTAATGATATTCGGTCCGAAATGATGTTAATCAGCATCTCGTACTTCTCCTGGACTTCTGCTTCTTCGAACCTTAGCTGCTCCAGAATCCTTTCGAGTTTGCTCCGAATGATCAGCAGTGTTCCATCGCTGAATTTGGCAATCTCGGATATTTTCATCAGCCTCTTTTCTCCCTTGTAGTTGATGTAGACCACTGATGGATCGTTGGCTTCATTGATTATGTGGCCTTCACCAAGACTTGGGTCGGGGACTTCGAAGTATGGCTTTGTCAGGTTCACCCTTTTCATGTTGCTTTCTACCGCCATTTGAAGATCGTGAGTCGAGTTGAACTTGATTTGGCGCATCATGAATCGCTTAAGAGCGACGTATCCCACTTTTAAGTCTTGATTCTGGAGTGTTCCAAGAAATCTGAAGCTTCCCAGTATCTGATCAACGTCTTCACCTCTGATGTAGGAGAGATCGCCTTCAGTCAGTTCCTCGACCGTCCCATCTTCTCGCTGCACTTTGTAGATAGGATATTCATAGAAGTCGAGACGACCTCGTCGTACTCCCAAGATTTTGCTGATTCTGGCCTTTTCCTTCTTTTCTCTTCTAAGAGTGTCAATGTTGGTATCTTTTCCCCTCCACACAAGCCCTCTACGAAGAGAGAGCAGGTATCATATAACGATTGGTCTCAGGAGATGAGTTAGGCCTCTTAAATCAAGCTCGTCTAACGTCTTGATCCTATCTTCCTTCCTCCAGATTCTTCTCCGTATCTCTTCTTGATATGGAGCGATCACTTTGACATTTTCCCACGTTGGCTTCTGTTCTTCTCCTATATTCGACTTCGAGGGGGGCACTCCTCATCGACGACGACGTGTTTGAGAAGCTCGAGAAGTTCTGGAATGTCTACTTCGTAGTCTTCACCTTCCTCGAGTTCATCATCATCGATAAGGGCCAGGCTAACGTTTGCCTTCATCAAAAAGAATCTGGCATTGTCCAGTAAGCCCTTGGCCAAGGCTGGATGCATCGGCTTTGTTTACCAATCGTCGTTGAAGATGTATTTTTTTACCGCTGTGTGTGGGTTGTAAAGTGTTTCAAGAGATACGATCGATACATTTGACTGAAGGGATAGAGTAGGTGAGGATGGAGGATCGAAGGAGATTCTTGGGTTTGTAAGGCTAGGCGGTGAAAGACTCATGGCTGATGACGAGGTCGGTTGCATTGTCTTGGTAGTAGTTCGAGTAGATTTTCTGGTTTGGGTAGGTGTAGGTGGTCTTGTTCTAGTAGGTGTTTGGGTGGCTCTAGGCTGTGGCTGTGACTGTTGAGGAGGCTGAGGCCCTGTCTCTCGTGTCTTCTCCCCCTCGGACGATCGCCACCGTCAAGATCGTCACGTGGTTGTTGGGATGACTGGGCCTCGCCGGGGTTAGGTGGGTTGAAAGGAAGCTCCAGACATCTGAGCACCTCCGCTTCGTAAGCAGTTAGCTTTAGTGCAGTGCGGAGTCGGGCCAGCAGAACATCGACGAGTTCCATGATTGGAACGTTCCACGGGCCGCCGTCAGAGTCAGGAGATGGGTCGGCTTGAGAGGGTACGTTTTCGGTGACGGGGCCTTTGCCTTTGTCTCGAGAAGAGGTACCAAGTGCGCTGTATACTTGGGTCATGATGGTGTTCTCGAGATCTTTTGCGAACTCCGCGAGTCGATCATTCAGCCTGGCCTCCGTCATGAATGGGGAAAATAACCTGACGGAGTCACGAAGACGTTCCGTCGTCACAACATCAGTAGAGGGTACTGATGTGCCGCCTGTTTGCACAGCACTTGAAGAACCGAGGCCACTTAGGCTCATCGTTGACATCAATGCTGAGACAGACTCAGATTGATGGCCCAAGGTCGTAACTGCAGGGATGTTGACTACGTTGGGGCTTCCGCTCAGTTCCGTACTAGACTCTAGTACGGAGACATTGTGGAGCATTCGGTCTAGATCATTAAGATCTAGAGGTGCAGAAACTATTGTAATTGTCCTAGAAAATGGAAAAATTATGGATGGTGAGGGCACTAGACTGGTCGTGATCCAAGTAATTACAGTATGAGGCGGAGGACTGCTTGATACATCAACCCCCTCCGATCGAGGTGGTGATGGTTGACGTGGTACCTCGTGTGTATCTGAAACAATCATCTGTTGGGAGATGATTGAGTGGCTGGGAAGGGTAGTTTGCGCGATCGGACCCGATGTCGCAACTTCTACTCGGGGGAAGACAAAGTCATCCCCTGCACCTATTGGCTCGTTCCGGCTTATTTGTGGACTAGTGGGCTGAGGAGTACGGTCATGTTTCTATTTAGTACGTCGTTCCTGTTGACTGCTGCTGTCATCCCCTTTGGATTTTCGCTTGTGTTTTGGCTTTGGGGATGAAGATCTTCCTAGACCTACATTTGGCTGTGAGGGTTGGCTTGTCCCTGGGTTAGGTTCAGCTGGGATGGGCTCAGCCATGGGAACAGCGTCAAGGTTATTTGCGCGTAGATATCTTCGTAGCTCCGGTTCGGTTGCATCGAGGAGCCGAAATAGGTGGTCTGGTATTATCATGGCCTCATGATCGAACTTGGTCTTTGTCGACTGGATCTTGGTGAGTTTTGGAGCGTGATACTCCTCGGTCCGTGGTCGACGCTCTATTTCGGGATGAAGATCCACAGAGTGTTAGACGATGACAGGGAGCCACCGTAGGTAAGGCAGTACTGGCTTAGTGGATCCGAGACTTCGCCTTCGTAGTTGATCTAGGATGTCCGTCCAGATTAGTTGTGCGACATCATAATTTTTGTTGAAGACGATCCCATGGAAGATAAGCAAGATGTTGCGGTTGCATTTGTCAGACCCAGCGTGCTTCGATGAGAGGCATTTGTTGATGATCAGAAATAGGGTCCGCCAGGGTCCAGGAATATTTTTTGCGTTGAAGTCAGGAAGGTGAATGGTGTTTTGGGAGTTTAGTTTGTGGCCCATGAATAGGAAGTCCCGGATCAGGTCATCGTTAGAGGGATGGGATCATATAGTAGTGAGTATGGTGGGTTTAGTAGGGAGCGAAGAATGGTTGGGGTAAAGACAACTATGGTGTTGTCAATTATAGCGGAAAGACGGGTTATTTTTGGATTATTTGTTGGGTTTTGAAGGGTGGACCAGAATTGTTGGACATAGACTTCCGGGACATCCTCTGTGTTATTTAGGGATGTTTTCAGAGGCGGTTTGCTAGAATTTTGACAATAATAGGATCTGGGCAGGAGGTGTTGTCAAAGTCAAGTTGCAAGTTGTTGGGTGATTTCTGTGCCCAGTCCTTTGAAGCGAAAACCTCATCAATCAGTCGCACCATGTTAGTATATCTGTAAGATAGATCAAGGGATTAGTAGGAACCAACCATTACAACGCTTGGAAAGGTAATGTAAAATACGGGTAAAGGTCAAATGTTGTTGACATTTTAGGACTTGAGAAATTTTGCAAACATTGTGAGTAAAGTTCGTTGATAGGAAGAAATATTGAAATTGAGTCAATCAATCGGCGAAATGATTCATAGTAAATCACATTGTGAATCAGTTTCAGTCAAAATTCAAGTTGCAATCCAAATCTCAGTGTGATTGAGTTTCGGGCAATAGTGTGCATCGTGCGATTCAAATCATATTGTTTATATACTTTGGTTTCGATGAAAATAAGGAATAGTGTGATTTAAATCATGTTATACTTAAAATGCAGTTTCGGTCGGAAGTCCTAAGTGTGCGATTTAAAACATAGTAAAAATAGAAGATCCCATTTCGGCCTATAGTGAGATGCAATCGATCGATTAAAATTAGATTGTGGTTTCGATCGAAACTACAGAATAGAGGGATTTAAGAATGTGTTATGATTGTAAAAGTAGTTTCAGTGGAAAGTCTAAATTGAACGATTCAAATTACAGTAAACAGTGAAATATCCAGTTTCGGCCGAAAGTGACCCTCGAATCGATCGATTTAAAATAATAGAATAAATAAAATTGACAGTATCGCCCGATCAATTGTGATGTGAAATTGAATCCGGGGTTTAGTTTCGGGCAAATTTAAACTAAATTGAAACGGGATTGAAGAACGATTCGCGCGAACTCACTCAACCCTAATCTGCGCAACCTGCAAGAACGAGAAAAATATCAGTTAAAAGCTGCAGATAATGCATTTATCCTTACCAATAGTGAAATTTTAGCTGCAGAAATCGTGAAAACTGAGTTTGTGTGAGACTGTGATACGATTTGTGTGCGATTGCAGAGAGGGTTTGAAAGTGAATTTGAGAATCGATGAAGAAGAACAGTGTTTCGGGCGAAACGCTATATAGATAAGTAGAGTTTCGATCGAAACTGATTTCGGGCGAAGCTCAGTTTCGCCGAGAATAATTACAAAGGGTTAATTTTGAGTTTCGATCGATTTGATTTAGTTTCGGCGATGCTCTGTTTCGCGGTGTTAACTTATAAAAGGATTTCAGTTTTCGATCGAAACGTGTTTCGGGTGAAAGTCAGTTTCGCCGAGAAAATTATAAGAGGATTTAAAATTCAGTTTCGATCGAAACGTGTTTCGTGCGATTGTCAAATCAATTTAAAGGAGTTTCGGGCGATACGTAGTTTTGCCGAGAAAAGATTTGAAATACTTGAATGTTTAGTTTCGATCGAATTTGAGCTGAGTTTCAGTTTCGCCGAGAAGAGATTTTAAATATTTGTAAATTCCAGTTTCGATCAACTTTTGGGTTTCGCCGAGAGAAAATTTTGTAAGGATACAGAGATGATAAAATTTGTAAGGTTATGGAAATGTTTATCTCATAAGTTTACCCCTCAATGCGATTTGAAATTAAATTTGACGAAGGATCATAAGAACTCCCCCTTAATTTGTGCGAAGTGTTCAATGACTCCCCCCTAGATTAGTGCAAAATTTTTCAAAGACTCCCCCTAGATCCATGCATAAATTTTTATTAGACTCCCCCTAGATGCGATAGTAGAATTTTTTAACATTCATATGAAAACATATAGAGAAAAAATTAAGTGACCTATTTACACAATATCAGGTTCATGTAGGGACAATCGATCATGTCTTATGGTTCAACATGCCTAACCTAAATACCAAGAATTGGAATCGCTTTTCATCCAATGCCTTAGTGAATAAGTCGTCAAGTTGAAAATCTGTGTGAACAAAATGCATTTCGATTGTACCTTGTTCCACATGTTCCTTGATAAAGTGATATCTAATGTCTATATGTTTTGTGCGTGAATGATGTACTGGATTACTTGTTATGGCTATAGCACTTTTAGAGTCACTTAAAATTGGAATACGATTTAACGTTATGCCAAAGTCTCGCAGTTGGGTTCTCATCCACAAAATTTGTGAGCAACAACTCGCAGCAGCGACATATTATACCTCTGCTGTCGAGGTTGAGACACAATTTTGTTTTCGAGACGATCAGCTTACGAGTTTACCCCCGAGAAATTGAGCGGCTCCAGAAGTGCTCTTTCTGTCCAGCTTGCATCCCGCGTAATCAGCGTCGGTGTATCCTACTAGTTCGAAGCTTGACTCCATCGGGTACCATAGACCTAGATTTGGAGTTCCCTTGAGGTATTTGAAGATCCGCTTGACAGCGACATGTGAGACTCCTTTGGATCAGCTTGAAAGCGAGCACAGAGACATGTGGCGAATATGATGTCACGTAAGATAGAGCAAGGATCCTATCATGCCTCGATAAATCGTCTGGTTAACAGATTTTCCTGATGAATCTGCATCAAGTTTGCATGAGGTAGACATGGGAGTGATGGCAGCATTTGAGTTGTCCAAGTTGTACTTCTTGAGTATGTCGTGAATGTACTTGGATTGACTGATGAAGAATCCATCGTGAAGCTGCTTAACCTGAAGGCCTAAGAAAAAACTTAGCTCGCCCATCATGCTCATTTCAAAATTTTGCTTCATTAGATCCCCAAAGTTCCTGCACATTCTTGAGTCCGTCCCACCCAAATATGATGTAGTCGACGTAAATCTGCACTAACATAATGTCTGAGCCGTCTTTCTTGATAAAGAGAGTCGTATCGATCTTCCCTTACCAGAGGAGATGAGAAAATCCGAGAGGACCTCATACCAGGCTCTGGGAGCTTGTTTAAGTCCATCGAGAGCTTTATCGAGTCTGTAGACGTGGTCTGGGAGTTGTTCGTTTACAAAACCTTCAGGCTGAGATAGAAAAAATTCTTCTTTTAGTATTCCATTGAGGAATGCAGTTTTGATATCCATCTGGTAGACTGTGAAGTTCTTGCTTTATTCCTTATAACAACTCCTTGCTCGTCCTTTTTGTTCTTAAACACCCATTTAGTTCCTATGATAGTTTTCCCAGCCAGTCTAGGTACTAGGTTCCAAACTTTCAACCTCTCAAACTGATTGATTTCCTCCTGCATTGCGATTATCCAATCTGGGTCGGCGAGTGCTTCCGCCACTTTGCTGGGCTCCTTTTGACGAGAAAGCACGAATAGAGGCTTTCATTTATCGTTGATGCTCAAGTGGTTACACCAGTGGAAGGGTCCCCAATTATTTGTGACTTAGAGTGTGCTCGGGTCCACTTTCTTGTACCAGGTTGTGATGATCCAGCTGCATTTGTATCGTCTATTGTTTCTTCACTCTGATCAGCTTGATGTTTCGTTTCTTCTCCAGGTTGAGGTATTACTGACTCTCCTGAAGAGATTTCTATTTTTGAATCCGAGGGCTGAGGAGTTTCAGTGGATGAGCTGGAGATGATCTCAGTATCAGTTGGGGATTCACTGTCGTCATCCCGGTGCTACAGAAGTTGTTGGAGCAGTGGGTGGCGTCGGCTCAGAGAAGAGATCCTGGAATAAGAGATCGAGTTCCATGTCGCTCAAAGTGTTTGATTTTAAAGTTTCGCCCGTGGAGGATGTGCTTGGTTGATCCTTTGTCAAGTCTCGTAGAAGTCCTGGTTCTGGACTGATTTGTACAGAAACTACTCGATCTACTTCATCAAACGTAACGTTAATGCTTTCCGTAACAGATCTTTTATCCTTGAGATATACTCGATAGGCTTTTTTGTTGAGTATCCCACCAAAATCCCTTCAAATGCTTTCGGGTCGAGTTTGCCTCTATCTTCACGATCGTTTGCTACATAGCACTTGCATCCAAAGACTCTCAGGAAAGAGACATCTGACACTCTGCGATTTATCAACTCGTAGGGAGTCCTATTGAACCTCTTGTGAAGGGAGCCACGGTTTTGAGTGAAACAGGCTGTGTTCATTGCTTCGGCCCACAAGAAGTGTGGTAGTCCAGAGTGAATGAGGAGTGTACGAGTTGCTTCAACTAAGGTTCTGTTCTTGCACTCGACTACCCCGTTCTGTTGAGGCGTTTTCGCCGCTGCGAACTGTTGGGTGATTCCAAGTGATGCATAGAAGTCACTGAGTTTTTTGTTCTTGAATTCTGTCCCGTTGTCAGTTCTAATGATTTGTACACTTAGTTGGTAGAGGTTTTGTGAGGTTTTGATAAACTCTATGATTAGACTTGGAGTTTCGTCCTTCGTTCTGAGGAATTTGGTCCATGTGTAGCATGAGAAACCATCCACAATAACCAACACATATTTTCGCCCATTAATGGTCTGAGTTCGCATAGGTCCACACAGATCCATATGAATGAGTTCGAGAGGTTTGAAGTTGAGGCTATGTATTTGGTCCGGTGAGATGCCTTCCTTATCTTTCCCATTTCACAAGCCGAGCAAAGATGCTCTTTGTGATATCTGAACGAGGGAAGTCCCTTGGCCAAGCTTTCTGAGTGCAGTTTGTTAAGGTCTTTGAAGTTGAGATAGGAAAGTCGCTGATGCCAGAGATCGTTCTGATGTAGAGAGGCTGGGGAGATGAGGCACGTCGATCGAACAGTTTTGAGATCAATGGAATATAGATTCGTTTTCCTATAGCCAGTGAGTAGCTCTCTTCCATTGTTATCTGTGACACTACATTTGCTGGTCTCGAAGTTCACCTTGTAGCCTTTGTCACAGAAACGTCCGATGCTGAATAAATTGTAGCTCAGGCCTTCGACGTAGGACACCCCTTTGATGGTCAGCCTGTCATGGATGAGATAACCCGTTCCTAGCATGGATGCATATTGACCGTTTCCGAAGTAGACCTTTCCGAGAAATCCTTCAGAAAAGTTGCTCAACAGCTCTTTGTCTCCAGTCATGTGTGAGGAGCAACCTGAATCTAAGTACCACACATGACGGACCTGCAAAAAGAATCAAGTAAGTTTAGGCACCCATTTATAGATGGGCCCTTCTTTGATAGCAGGTGTAGAAGCTAACTTGTTCGTTGCTAGATTTGATTCTTTGCTAGGTTGTTGGATAACTGGTTTAAGAATCCAAGCGTGACGATCTCCTACATGATGCAGTTGGGATTTCGGAATCCAAATCTGTTTTTGACTTAATTTCTTGTTCGGCTTGGTCTTAGAGGTAGTGTGTTTCTTTATTTTAGATTTGATAGTATGATTGGACGGCGTGGGAGTTATGCCCTTAGATCGAGTGCTATGTGACGTGGAAGCATTTTTGCTGAAATGACCGTCACGAGGATGGGAATATACATCATTGCTTACATGACAGAATTTTGATTTTGGGGCATGAAATAACGAAACACGTTCTGCGACATTACAAGAAGTCACTTTTGGAAATGCAAAAGATTTCGAAACATGAGAAGTAAGGTTTGAGACTGGTCTCTTTTTCTTATCAGGGACTCTTGTCTTCTTTGCTGAGCCAGACCGAACCTTCTTCGCTTCCTCAAATCTCACGATTTTGCTGTGGGTACATGTGATACAAAGTTAGTGTGAGATAAAGGAATTTTTCTTGTAGTTTGCTTGCATTTATATGTAGAGGATTCTGGAACAGGACGGGAGGTGGAAGGTTTGTAAGCATCAGGAAAGTTTTCAAGAGTATAAATTTTGCTCAAGAAAATAGTTTTCTCTTCTTCGTGAGCTTTCCTTTCTGATTCTAGAGAGGCTGTCAAGGCACCTATTTTGCGTATAATCTCTGGAATATAGATAAATGAATAAATAGGTTTAGCCTGTTCGTGAGAGCCTCCCTGAATTTCGGGTCCAAATGGTGACATGTAGTCATCAGAGAGTGGTATCTCTCTAGTTTTATAGCTATTATTGAGTTCTGTGTAGTCACACACGATTTGAGCCCATTCTTTATTCCTCCGTTTCTGTTCATCTGATTCAGTCACCTCACTCGATCCTACGAAGGGCATTAGTTGCCCAATGCTTAACCCAAAACGTTTAATGTTGTACAGAGAGAGTACTGTATCAGTTTCTAGGTTGGTGGTGGGTTCAAATCCCAATCCTTCGCGGGGATCATGAAATTTATCAAGCATTCTACATAATAAGAACATTGATCCTCATCAACACCACAAGATTAGTTTTCTAGCCACCTTACTTTTCTTCACGGTCAGGAACTTGAATTCAATAATAAAATACCTAAATCAATGTCTAAAGTACTTAATTTCAGAAAATAAATACTCATATTCATGTAGAAAATACCTACGAATTGGGGGAGAACATCTAAGACTGAAATGGTTGGTTTTATCAAGCATTCTACATAATAAGAACATTGACCCGCATCAACACCACAAGATTAGTTTTCTAGCCACCTCACTTTCGTTTACGATCGAGTACTTGAATTCAGTAATGAAATACCTAAATCAAGGTTTAAAGTACTTAATTTCAGGAAATAAATACACATATCCATGTAGAAAATACCTGCGAAGTGAAGGAGAACATCTAAGACTGACATGGTTGGTTTTATCAAGCATTCTACATAATAAGAACATTGATCCTCATCAATACAACAAAATTAGTTTTCTAGCCACCTCACTTTCCTTTACGGTCGAGTACCTGAATTCAATAATAAAATACCTAAGCCAAGGTCTAAAGTACTTAACTCCAGGAAATAAATACTCATATCCATGTAGAAAATTCATGCGAATTGGGGGAGAACATCTAAGACTGAAATGGTTGGTTTTATCAAGCATTCTACATAATAAGAACATTTGTCCTCATCAACACAACAAAATTGGTTTTCTACCCACCTCACTTTCGTTTACGGTCGAGTACTTGAGTTCAATATAAAATACCTAAATCAAGGTCTAAAGTACTTAATTCCAGGAAATAAATACTCATATCCATGTAGAAAATACCTGCGAATTGGGGGTGAAGATCTAAGACTGAAATAATATTGATCCTCAGTAGCACCACAAAATTAGTTTTCTAGCCACGTCACTTTCGTTTACGGTCGAGTACTTGAATTCAATAATAAAATATACCTATATCAGGGTGTAAAATACTTAACTATAGGAAAAAATACTCATATTCATGTAGAAAATACCTGCGAAGTGGGGGAGAACATCTAAGACTGAAAATGGTTGGTTTTATCAAGCATTCTACATAATAAGAACATTGATCCTCATCAACACCACAAAATTATTTTCTAGCCACTTCACTTTCGTTTACGGTCGAGTACTTGAATACAATAATAAAATACCTAAATCAAGGTCTAAAGTACTTAATTGCGGGAAATAAGTACTCATATTCATGTAAAAAATACCTTCGAATTGGGGGAAAACATTTAAGAGTGAAATGGTTGGTTTTATCAAGCATTCTACATAATAAGAACATTGGTCCTCATCAACACCACAAAATGATTTTTCTAGCTACCTAACTTTCGTTTACGGTTGAGTACTTGAATTCAATAATAAAATACATAAATTAAGGTGTCAAGTACTTAATTTCAGGAAATAAATACTCATGTTCATGTAAAATACCTGCGAAGTGGGGGAGAACATCTAAGACTGCCATGGTAGGTTTTATAAAGCATTCTACATAATAGGAACATTGATCCTCATCAACACCAGAAAATTAGTTTTCTAGCCACCTCACTTTCGTTTACGGTCGAGTACTTGAATTCAATAATTAAATACCTAAATCAAGGTCCAAAGTACTTAATTTCAGAAAATAATTAGTCATATTCATGTAGAAAATACCTGCGAATTGAAGGAGAACATCTAAGACTGAAATGGTTGGTTTTATCAAGTATTCTACAAAATAGGAACATCGATCCTCATAAACACCACAAAATTAGTTTTCTAGCCATCTCACTTTCATTTACGGCCGAGTACTTGAATTCAATTATAAAATACCTAAATCAAGGTCTAAATTACTTAACTACAGGAAATAACTACTCATATCCATGTAGAAAATACCTGCGAATTGGGGGAGAACATCTAAGACTGAAATGGTTGGTTTTATCAAGCATTCTACATGAACATTGATCCTCTTCAACACCACAAAATTAGTTTTCTAGCCACCTCACTTTGATTTACGGTCGAGTACTTGAATTCAATAATAAAATACCTAAGTCAAGGTCTAAAGTACTTCACTCCCGGAAATAAATACTCATATCCATGTAGAAAATACATGCGAATTGGGGAAGAACATGTAAGACTGAAATGGTTAGTTTTATCAACCATTCTACATAAAAAGAACATTCATCCTCATCAACACCACAAAATTGGTTTTCTAGCCTCCTCACTTTCGTTTATGGTCGAGTACTTGACTTCAATATAAAATACCTAAATCAAGGTCTAAAGTACTTAATTCCAGGAAATAAATACTCATATCCATGTAGAAAATACCTGCGTATTGGGGGTGAACATCTAAGACTGAAATAATATTGATCCTCAGTAACACCACAAAATTAGTTTTCTAGCCACGTCACTTTCGTTTACGGTCGAGTACTTGAATTCAATAATAAAATATACCTATATCAGGGTGTAAAATACTTAACTATAGGAAAAAATACTCATATTCATGTAGAAAATACCTGCGAAGTGGGGGAGAACATCTAAGACTGATATGGTTGGTTTTATCAAGCATTCTACATAATAAGAACATTGATCCTCATCAACACCACAAAATTATTTTCTAGCCACCTCACTTTCGTTTACGGTCGAGTACTTGAATACAATAATAAAATACCTAAATCAAGGTCTAAAGTACTTAATTACGGGAAATAAGTACTCATATTCATGTAGAAAATACCTTCGAATTGGGGAAAACATTTAAGAGTGAAATGGTTGGTTTTATCAAGCATTCTACATAATAAGAACATCGGTCCTCATCAACACCACAAAATCATTTTTCTAGCTTCCTAACTTTCGTTTACGGTCGAGTACTTGAATTCAATAATAAAATACATAAATTAAGGTGTAAAGTACTTAATTTCAGGAAATAAATACTCATGTTCATGTAAAATACCTGCGAAGTGGGGGAGAACATCTAAGACTGCCATGGTAGGTTTTATCAAGCATTCTACATAATAGGAACATTGATCCTTATCAACACCAGAAAATTAGTTTTCTAGCCACCTCACTTTCGTTTACGGTCGAGTACTTGACTTCAATAATAAAATACCTAAATCAAGGTCCAAAGTACTTAATTTCAGAAAATAATTACTCATATTCATGTAGAAAATACCTGCGAATTGGAGGAGAACATCTAAGACTGAAATGGTTGGTTTTATCAAGTATTCTACATAATAAGAACATCGATCCTCATAAACACCACAAAATTAGTTTTCTAGCCATCTCACTTTCGTTTACGGTCGAGTACTTGAGTTCAATAATAAATACCTAAATCAGGTCTAAAGTACTTAACTTCAGGAAATAACTACTCATATCCATGTAGAAAATACCTGCGAATTGGGGGAGAACATCTAAGACTGAAATGGTTGGTTTTATCAAGCATTCTACATGAACATTGATCCTCTTCAACACCACAAAATTAGTTTTCTAGCCACCTCACTTTCCTTTACGGTCAAGTACTTGAATTCAATAATAAAATACCTAAGTCAAGGTCTAAAGTACTTAACTCCAGGAAATAAATACTCATATCCATGTAGAAAATACATGCGAATTGGGGGAGAACATGTAAGACTGAAATGGTTAGTTTTATCAACCATTCTACATAATAAGAACATTCATCCTCATCAATACCACAAAATTGGTTTTCTAGCCTCCTCACTTTCGTTTATGGTCGAGTACTTGAGTTCAATATAAAATACCTAAATCAAGGTCTAAAGTACTTAATCATGTAGAAAATACCTGCGAATTGGGGTGAACATCTAAGACTGAAATAATATTGATCCTCAGTAACACCACAAAATTAGTTTTCTAGCCACGTCACTTTCGTTACGGTCGAGTACTTGAATTCAATAATAAAATATACCTATATCTGGGTGTAAAATACTTATCTATAGGAAAAAATACACATATTCATGTAGAAAATACCTGCGAATTGGGGGAGAACATCTAAGACTGAAATGGTTGGTTTTACCAAGCATTCTACATAATAAGAACATTGATCCTCATCAACACCACAAAATTATTTTCTAGCCACCTCACTTTCGTTTACGGTCGAGTACTTGAATACAATAATAAAATACCTAAATCAAGGTCTAAAGTACTTAATTACGGGAAATAAGTACTCATATTCATGTAGAAAATACCTTCGAATTGGGGGAAAACATTTAAGAGTGAAATGGTTGGTTTTATCAAGCATTCTACATGATAAGAACATTGGTCCTCATCAACACCACAAAATCATTTTTCTAGCTACCTAACTTTCGTTTACGGTCTAGTACTTGAATTCAATAATAAAATACATAAATTAAGGTGTAAAGTACTTAATTTCAGGAAATAAATACTCATATTCATGTAGAAAATACCTGCGAAGTGGGGGAGAACATCTAAGACTCACATGGTAGGTTTTATCAAGCATTCTACATAATAGGAACATTGATCCTCATCAACACCAGAAAATTAGTTTTCTAGCCGCCTCACTTTCGTTTACGGTCGAGTACTTGAATTCAATAATAAAATACCTAAATCAAGGTCCAAAGTACTTAATTTCAGAAAATAATTACTCATATTCATGTAGAAAATACCTTCGAATTGGGGGAAAACATTTAAGAGTGAAATGGTTGGTTTTATCAAGCATTCTACATAATAGGAACATTGATCCTCATCAAAACCACAAAATTAGTTTTCTAGCCACCTCACTTTCCTTTACGGTCGAGTAATTGAATTCAATAATAAAATACCTAAGTCAAGGTCTAAAGTACTTAACCCCAGGAAATAAATACTCATATCCATGTAGAAAATACATGCGAATTGGGGGAGAACATCTAAGACTCAAATGGTTGGTTTTATGAAGCATTCTACATAATATGAATATTCATCCTCATCAACACCACAAAATTGGTTTTCTAGCCACCCCACTTTCGTTTATGGTCGAGTACTTGATTCCAGGAAATAAATACTCATATCCATGTAGAAAATACCTGCGAATTGGGGGTGAACATAAAAGACTGAAATAATATTGACCCTCAGTAACACCACAAAATTAGTTTTCCAGCCACATCACTTTCGTTTACGGTCGAGTACTTGAATTCAATAAAAAAATATACCTATATCAAGGTGTAAAATACTTAACTATAGGAAAAAATACTCATATTCATGTAGAAAATACCTGCGAAGTGGGGGAGAACATCTAAGACTGAAATGGTTGGTTTTATCAAGCATTTTACATAATAAGAACATTGATCCTCATCAACACCACAAAATTATTTTCTAGCCACCTCACTTTCGTTTACGATCGAGTACTTGAATACAATAATAAAATACCTAAATCAAGGTCTAAAGTACTTAATTACGGGAAATAAGTACTCATATTCATGTAGAAAATACCTTCGAATTGGGGGAAAACATTTAAGAGTGAAATGGTTTGTTTTATCAAGCATTCTACATGATAAGAACACTGGTCCTCATCAACACCACAAAATCATTTTTCTAGCTACCTAACTTTCGTTTACGGTCGAGTACTTGAATTCAATAATAAAATACATAAATTAAGGTGTAAAGTACTTAATTTCAGGAAATAAATACTCATATTCATGTAGAAAATACCTGCGAAGTGGGGGAGAACATCTAAGACTGACATGGTAGGTTTAATCAAGCATTCTATATAATAGGAACATTGATCCTCATCAACACCAGAAAATTAGTTTTCTAGCCACCTCACTTTCGTTTACGGTCGAGTACTTGAATTCAATAATAAAATACCTAAATCAAGGTCCAAAGTACTTAATTTCCGAAAATAATTACTCATATTCATGTAGAAAATACCTGCGAATTGGAGGAGAACATCTAAGACTGAAATGGTTGGTTTTATCAAGTATTCTACATAATAAGAACATCGATCCTCATAAACACCACAAAATTAGTTTTCTAGCCATCTCACTTTCGTTTACGGTCGAGTACTTGAGTTCAATAATAAATACCTAAATCAATGTCTAAATTACTTAACTCCAGGAAATAAGTACTCATATCCAGGTAGAAAATACCTGCGAATTGGGGGAGAACATCTAAGACTGAAATGGTTGGTTTTATCAAGCATTCTACATGAACATTGATCCTCTTCAACACCACAAAATTAGTTTTCTAGCCACCTCACTTTCCTTTACGGTCGAGTACTTGAATTCAATAATAAAATACCTAAGTCAAGGTCTAAAGTACTTAACTCCAGGAAATAAATACTCATATCCATGTAGAAAATACATGCGAATTGGGGGAGAACATGTAAGACTGAAATGGTTAGTTTTATCAACCATTCTACATAAAAGAACATTCATCCTCATCAACGCAACAAAATTGGTTTTCTAGCCTCCTCACTTTCGTTTATGGTCGAGTACTTGAGTTCAATATAAAATACCTAAATCAAGGTCTAAAGTACTTAATTCCAGGAAATAAATACTCATATCCATGTAGAAAATACCTGCGAATTGGGGGTGAACATATAAGACTGAAATAATATTGATCCTCAGTAACACCACAAAATTAGTTTTCTAGCCACGTCACTTTCGTTTACGGTCGAGTACTTGAATTCAATAATAAAATATACCTATATCAGGGTGTAAAATACTTAACTATAGGAAAAAATACTCATATTCATGTAGAAAATACCTGCGAAGTTGGGGAGAACATCTAAGACTGAAATGGTTGGTTTTATCAAGCATTCTACATAATAAGAGCATTGATCCTCATCAACACAACAAAGTTATTTTCTAGCCACCTCACTTTCGTTTACGGTCGAGTACTTGAATACAATAATAAAATACCTAAATCAAGGTCTAAAGTACATAATTACGGCAAATAAGTACTCATATTCATGTAGAAAATACCTTCGAATTGGGGGAAAACATTTAACAGTGAAATGGTTGGTTTTATCAAGCATTCTACATAATAGGAACATTGATCCTCATCAACACCAGAAAATTAGTTTTCTGGCCACCTCACTTTCGTTTACGGTGGAGTACTTGAATTCTATAATAAATTACCTAAATCAAGGTCTAAAGTACTTAATTTCGGAAAATAAATACTCATATTCATGTAGAAAATACCTGCGAAGTGGGGGAGAACATCTAAGACTGACATGATAGGTTTTATCAAGCACTCTACATAATAGGAACATTGATCCTCATCAACACTAGAAAATTAGTTTTCTAGCCACCTCACTTTCGTTTACGGTCGAGTACTTGAATTCAATAATAAAATACCTAAAATCAAGGTCCAAAGTACTTAATTTCAGAAAATAATTACTCATATTCATGTAGAAAATATCTGCGAATTGGAGGAGAACATCTAAGACTGAAATGGTTGGTATTATCAAGTATTCTACATAATAAGAACATCGATCCTCATAAACACCACAAAATTAGTTTTCTAGCCATCTCACTTTCGTTAACGGTCGAGTACTTAAGTTCAATAATAAATACCTAAATCAAGGTCTAAAGTACTTAACTCCAGGAAATAACTACTCATATCCATGTAGAAAATACCTGCGAATTGGGAGAGAACATCTAAGACTGAAATGGTTGGTTTTATCAAGCATTCTACATGAACATTGATCCTCTTCAACACCACAAAATTAGTTTTCTAGCCACCTCACTTTCCTTTACGGTCGAGTACTTGAATTCAATAATAAAATACCTAAGTCAAGGTCTAAAGTACTTAACTCCAGGAAATAAATACTCATATCCATGTAGAAAATACATGCGAATTGGGGGAGAGCATGTAAGACTGAAATGGTTAGTTTTATCAACCATTCTACATAAAAGAAACTTCATCCTCATCAACACCACAAAATTGGTTTTCTAGCCTCCTCACTTTCGTTTATGGTCGAGTACTTGAGTTCAATATAAAATACCTAAATCAAGGTCTAAAGTACTTAATTCCAGGAAATAAATACTCATATCCATGTAGAAAATACCTGCGAATTGGGGGTGAACATATAAGACTGAAATAATATTGATCCTCAGTAACACCACAAAATTAGTTTTCTAGCCACGTCACTTTCGTTTACGGTCGAGTACTTGAATTCAATAATAAAATATACCTATATCAGGGTGTAAAATACTTAACTATAGGAAAAAAATACTCATATTCATGTAGAAAATACCTGCGAAGTTGGGGAGAACATCTAAGACTGAAATGGTTGGTTTTATCAAGCATTCTACATAATAAGAACATTGATCCTCATCAACACCACAAAATTATTTTCTAGCCACCTCACTTTCGTTTACGGTCGAGTACTTGAATACAATAATAAAATACCTAAATCAAGGTCTAAAGTACTTAATTACGGGAAATAAGTCCTCATATTCATGTAGAAAATACCTTCGAATTGGGGGAAAACATTTAAGAGTGAAATGGTTGGTTTTATCAAGCATTCTACATAATAGGAACATTGATCCTCATCAACACCAGAAAATTAGTTTTCTGGCCACCTCACTTTCGTTTACGGTGGAGTACTTGAATTCTATAATAAATTACCTAAATCAAGGTCTAAAGTACTTAATTTCAGAAAATAAATACTCATATTCATGTAGAAAATACCTGCGAAGTGGGGGAGAACATCTAAGACTGACATGGTAGGTTTTATCAAGCATTCTACATAATAGGAACATTGATCCTCATCAACACCAGAAAATTAGTTTTCTAGCCACCTCACTTTCGTTTACGGTCGAGTACTTGAATTCAATAATAAAATACCTAAATCAAGGTCCAAAGTACTTCATTTCAGAAAATAATTACTCATATTCATGTAGAAAATACCTGCGAATTGGAGGAGAACATCTAAGACTGAAATGGTTGGTTTTATCAAGTATTCTACGGTCGAGTATTGAATTCAATAATAAAATACCTAAATCAAGGTCTAAAGTACTTAACTCCAGGAAATAACTACTCATATACATGTAGAAAATACCTGCGAATTGGGGGAGAACATCTAAGACTGAAACGGTTGGTTTTATCAAACATTCTACATGAACATTGATCCTCTTCAACACCACAAAATTAGTTTTCTAGCCACCTCATTTTTGTTTACGGTCGAGTACTTGAATTCAATAATAAAATACCTAAATCAAGGTCCAAAGATCCTAACTCCAGGAAATAAATACCCATATTCATGTAGAAAATACCTGCGAATTGGGGGAGAACCTCTAACAGTGAAATGGTTGGTTTTATCAAGTACTTACATAATAAGAACATTGATACTCATCAACACCACAAGATTAGTTTTCTAGCCACCTTACTTTCCTTCACGGTCGAGTACTTGAATTAAATAATAAAATACCTAAATCAACGTTTAAAGTATTTAATTTCAGAAAATAAATACTCATATTCATGTAGAAATACCTGCGAATTGGGGGAGAATATCTAGGACTGAAATGGTTGGTTTTATCAAGCACTACATAATAAGAACATTGACCCTCATCAACACCACAAGATTAGTTTTGTAGCCACCTCACTCTCGTTTACGATCGAGTACTTGAATTCAGTAATAAAATACCTAAATCAAGGTTTAAAGTACTTAATTTCAGGAAATAAATACTCATATCCATGTAGAAAATACCTGCGAAGTGAAGATGAACATCTAAGACTGACATGGTTGGTTTTATCAAGCATTCTACATAATATGAACATTGATCCTCATCAACACCACAAAATTAGTTTTCTAGCCACCTCACTTTCCTTTACGGTCGAGTAATTGAATTCAATAATAAAATACCTAAGTCAAGGTCTAAAGTACTTAACCCCAGGAAATAAATACTCATATCCATGTAGAAAATACATGCGAATTGGGGGAGAACATCTAAGACTCAAATGGTTGGTTTTATGAAGCATTCTACATAATATGAATATTCATCCTCATCAACACCACAAAATTGGTTTTCTAGCCACCCCACTTTCGTTTATGGTCGAGTGCTTGAGTTCAATACAAAATACCTAAATCAAGGTCTAAAGTACTTAATTCCAGGAAATAAATACTCATATCCATGTAGAAAATACCTGCGAATTGGGGGTGAACATAAAAGACTGAAATAATATTGATCCTCAGTAACACCACAAAATTAGTTTTCCAGCCACATCACTTTCGTTTACGGTCGAGTACTTGAATTCAATAAAAAAATATACCTATATCAAGGTGTAAAATACTTGACTATAGGAAAAAATACTCATATTCATGTAGAAAATACCTGCGAAGTTGGGGAGAACATCTAAGACCGAAATGGTTGGTTTTATCAAGCATTCTACATAATAAGAACATTGATCCTCATCAACACCACAAAATTATTTTCTAGCCACCTCACTTTCGTTTACGGTCGAGTACTTGAATACAATAATAAAATACCTAAATCAAGGTCTAAAGTACTTAATTACGGGAAATAAGTACTCATAATCATGTAGAAAATACCTTCGAATTGGGGGAAAACATCTAAGAGTGAAATGATTGGTTTTATCAAGCATTCTACATAATAAGAACATTGATCCTCATCAACACCACAAAATCATTTTTCTTGTACTTTAATTCAATAATAAAATACCTAAGTTATGGTGTAAAGTACTTAATTTCAGGAAATAAATACTCATATTTATTTAGAAAATACCTGCGAAGTGGGGGAGAACATCTAATACTGACATGGTTGGTTTTATCAAGCATTCTACATAATAGGAACATTGATCCTCATCAAGACCAAAAAATTAGTTTTCCAGCCACCTCACTTTCGTTTACGGTCGAGTACTTGAATTCAATAATAAAATACCTAAATCAAGGTCTAAAGTACTTAATTTCAGAAAATAAATACTCATATTCATGTAGAAAGTGCCTGCGAATTGAGGGAGAACATCTATGACTGAAATGGTTGGTTTTATCAAGCATTCTACATAATAAGAACATTGATCCTCGTCAACACCACAAGACTAGTTTTCTAGCCACCTCACTTTCCTTTACGGTCGAGTACTTGAATTCAATAATAAAATACCTAAATCAGGGTCTAAAGTACTTAATTTCAGAAAATAAATACTCATATTCATGTAGAAAATACCTGGAATTGGAGGAGAATATCTAAGACTGAAATGGTTTGTTTTATCAAGCATTCTACATAATAAGAACATCGATCCTCATCAACACCACTAAATTAGTTTTCTTGCCACCTCACTTTCGTTTACGGTCGAGTACTTGAATTCAATAATAAAATACCTAAATCAAGGTCTAAAGTACTTAACTCCATGCAATAACTACTCATACCCATGTAGAAAATACCTGCGAATTGGAGGAGAACATCTAAGCCTGAAATGGTTGGTTTTATCAAGCATTTTACATAATAAGAACATCGATCCTCATCAACACCACAAAATTAGTTTTCTAGCCACCTCACTTTCGTTTACGGTTGAGTACTTGAATTCAATAATAAAATACCTAAATCAAGGTCTAAAGTACTTAATTCCGGGAAATAAGTACTCGTATTCATGTAGAAAATACCTTCGAATTTGGGGAGAACATCTAAGAGTGAAATGGTTGGTTTTATCAAGCATACTACATAGTAAGAACATTGATCCTTGTTGGTCCCGAATGCACCAAACAAGGAATCAAAGAGGCTTTGATGGAATGAAAAGGGGAGAATTTCTCACCTTCAAGTGTGTGTAGTGTGAGGGTTAGCCTTTGATCTTTGATTACATTTCAAATGGTGTTGGTAAAACCTTATATACCACATTAACCCTAGGTATATTAAGGCCCAAACACTAAAGATTAACTAAATACATTCTAGTCCAAAGCCCAAGCTAAAAAGATAATTACAATATTAATCCCAAGACATAAACTATTGACACAATCACTAAATATCCTAACAATCTCCCCATTTGTGTCAATTGTTGGGAGTCTTGGATCTTGGGCGTTGTGATGGTGGATTAGCGTGTTAGTGTTTCGCGAAGTCCTAGCTTGAACTCGAAGGCGCGGAGATTCCTTCGAAGGACCATTCGATCAGCTATCGCGTCAATGAGCTTCGCGAACTTGGATCGGCAGAGTGGATCTTCTTCCGAAAGGATGCGGAAAATCATCATGAGTTTGTCTTGGATGATGGTGAGCGTCCCATCCGAGAACTTTGCCACTTCGGAGCAGCGCAGCAGCCTCATCTTTCCCTTGTAGTTCGAGTAGGCGACTGCCGGATCGTCTCCATCGATCACATCGCCTTCTCGGTAGTCGTCCGCATTCTTGAAAGATGGGCGAGTCAGATCCACCTTCTTCAGGTTGTGCTCCACCGCCATCTGCAGATCGTAGGTGGCGAAGAATCTGACCTGTCGGAGCATGTGGCGCTTGAGAGCCACATATCCCATGGTGACCGGTTCAGCTCGTACGAGATGTCCAGAACTTTTGAGGACGAGTCTGAACTGCTTCGTGGATTCCAGCATGCTGTACAGGTCACCCAGGCGCAGAAACTTGAAGTCCGCCTCACTGACTTCACTGTAGCTCTCATCCTGCCTCATTACCGTGAACACTGGATAGTGGACAGGTCCTTTCGACTCTTGGCGGAGGTCAGTGACTTTGCAGATGGGGGCCCGATTCATTTCCAGAGCGATGTTTTCCTCATCGGATAGCGTCCTCTTTGTGCACTTGTGGAAAAGTAGGCTCCATCGATAGAGCTTCTTCTTTTCCTCGCTCCAATTTTGGATGTTCATCAGCTCATATTCGTCGAAGGTCGTGATGATCTGCTCCTTGCGCCGCCAGATCTTCTTCCTGATCTCTTCTTGAAATGGCGGAGTGATCTTTTTGTTTTCCCACGGTGCTTCCGGTATATCCACCGTGGGCACATCCATTTGAGTAGCGGGAGCCTCAATTTGCTGCGCTTGGAATTGTAGGATGTTCTCGAGCTCGGCAGGTTCAGCGTCGTATTCCTCTCCGTTCTCGTTGTCTGCGGTGTTGATCAGCATAAGCGAGGCTTCCATTAGCAGACGTCGAGCGTTTTTCACCAACTTCGTGGCTGCTACTGCATCGGCGGGTGTGTACAGCCATTCATCGTTAAAGATGTAGGCCTCAATCTCGTTCTGTGCGCAGTAGACGTCCTCGGAAGCCAGGTTGGAATCGATATTGAGAGGGGTATGGCTATGTGGTGGCGAGGGTGTTGCGTCGGAGGAGTTTGTGGATTGTGGGGATGGTTGTGGTGGAGATTCTGGTGGTTCGGTTGAGGTGATGGTTTTGGCGAGGATGATTTGGGTAACGGGTGGTGTAGATGTGGTGGTGGCCTCTAACGTCGATGTGACAGTTAGAGGTTCCGAGATGGTGGGTGGAGACTGTGTGGAGGTGGTCTCTAACGCCGATGTGACGATTAGAGTTTCGGAGACGGTAGTAGGTGGTGGTGAGGGTGATTTGGCTAGTGGCTCAGGGTAAATAAGGTGGGACTTTTGGCTAGTGAGGTGTGAGGTCTCTGTTGCGGGTGTCGTTTCAGGTCCAGAGGAGGAGGGCGGCGTCGATTGCATGAGTCCTTGGGATTGTGAGCCTAGCTGCATATTCTCCCCCTCGCGGCGATCTTGATCATCGTCTTGATCGTCGCGCCTGATCCCGCTAGACTCGCCTTGAGCACGGCAAGTGTTGAGTGATAATGGCCTTCATTTGCTGTTCCTCTTCGTCAAGTTCCGTCATTGATTCGAATCGGGCTCTGAGGATGTAGAAGAGCTCCTTGGCGGAAATTGGAGGAGAGAACAGCGTCTGCATTTGTATGTTGCATGGGTGGTGGCGTCTCCAGGGCCACACCTTTGCCTTTATCAATGGTGGACGCATCGAGACGCGCGTAGACTTTATCGAGAATTGACGCCTCAAGAGTCTTTGCAAACTCTTGAAGACATGTCTCTAGCGCGGTCTCGGTGACGAATTGGGGTAAATTTAACAAGTTGGAATCACGAAGAAATCCAACTGACACCGAATAGGAGAATATAGCCGATCGGTCGCCCGTTTGCACAGGACGGGAAAAGACGGGGTCACTAAGACTTCCCGTTGGCATCATCGATGAGACAGACTCAATCGAATGATGGCCTAGACTCACGGTTGTTGTGATGTTGGCCGTGCTAGGTCTTCCGCTCTCAGTCACAGAGACATCACCGAGCGTTCTGACAGAGTCACGAAGACTTTGTAGTGCGGTAGAAGGTGTATGTGTCCTAGAAACGTATGAAACTATGGGCAGTGAGGGCACTATACTCGATGTGCATGAAGAGGATGCAGTCTGAGGCGAGGGACTGCTTGTTTCAACATCGACCATCTCCAAGTGGGATGTCGATGGTATACGTGGCTCCTCGTGGAATGAAATATCTTCCTGTAGAGAGGAAGATAAGTGGGTTGGTGGGGTCGTTTGCGTGGTTGAGCCAGATGCCACGTCTTCTACTCGGGAGGTGAACACATCACCTCCTGGTTCGGCTCGGCTTATCTGTGGCTGAGGAGGTCGATCGTGTTTTTGTTTCGATCGACGCTCCGTGGGGCGGCTTACGTCATCCTCACGCGACCATTTTTTCGGAACGCAGATGGAAGAGGATGCGGCGCGACTCGATGACTTTTTGGAGGTGGTGGTGGGGTTTTGGCTAGTCCCGGGTTAGGAGCAGTGGGGTTGATCTGCGCCGTAGGGACAGTGGATAGTGGATGAGGGCTTTCGCGGAAAGAGGCTGTGGAGGCACGGTATTCTCGGACGTGCAGGTTGGTCGGGTCGGCGTAGGCGAGGACGTCGTCCGGGATTATCATGGCGTGTCGATCTTTCGCCGGAGTGTTTTTCTTGGCGAACTTCTCGACAGTGGGGATTAGGAAGTGTTCCGTTGCCGGGCGGATGCGAATGTTGGTGAAGTGCAAGCGGAAATGTTTGATGAGAGCTGGGAGCCACCGCATGTAAGGGACGAAGCGGTTTGTGACTCCCTTGGCGACTTCCCGATCGCGACGTTGGATCATGGAGACGAGATCCATCCATATGATGTCGTCGTAGTTGTACTTGCGGTTGTGGGCGATGCCGGTTAGGATGGTGAGGATTTGAAAGTTTCCACGGTCCTGACCAGCATGCTTCCCTGACATGCATTTGTCCACCAGCAGGTACAGCGTTCGCCAGGGTTGAGGTAGATTGCGGGTGGTGACTTCACTGAGGACAAGTGGGCCCTTCTTCTTCTTGTTTTCTGGTTGATAGCCCAGTCTGTCTATGTCCTCGATGAGTTGTTCATGGGTTGGTAGCGGGTCGTATGGTGAGTAGACAGGGAGTTGAAGCACTTCTTGGACTATCTTGCGAGTGAGGACCACCGTTTCTTGATCGATTTTGGCGGACAAGGTTTTAGCAAGGTGGAGTGGTCCAGCTATCTGCAACGTATGCCAGAATTGTTGAAGATAAACTTGTGCTTCTGGTTCGCCATGAGTGAGGGCGTGGCGAAGTGGGTGCCCTTTGAGGATTTCTATAATGATGGGGGCATCGCACCGAAAGCTGTCCAAGTCCACCATGTAATTGTTGGGAAGATCTGCTCGATTGGTGGGACATAGGTAAGCGTGTTGAGTTCGATGCGAGCGACGTCCCTTTGGATTGCAGCCGCCTCAAGTGCTTCAAGTGTACCTTGATCTCTGTCGGTCATATCTGTGCTTGACAGTAATTGTAATATGATTAGTACGTATTAAATCGCGAGAACATGGACATAAATAAGTTGTGGGTGAAACAATGGAAGTAGCCTCAAATTGTAAACGAAAACATCGACATTTTTAGGAAGTTAAACGTAATTTTTCAACACTTAGAGAATTTTCAGGTATGAAGATATTTATATGAGATGAGAAACTTCGCTAAGTATAACACATAGACATGTCGAGAAAATATTTTGTGTAAAATTTCGCATGTAATGGAAAATTTCGCAGATTATAACACGTAGACATATCGAGAAAGTTTTCGTATATTGTGTAAAATTTCGTTTGCATGGAAAATTTTTCGCAAGTTAAGAAGTCTCGCAAGTTGTCTAAAATTTTCGCATTCAATGAGAACGAAATTTTCGCATATGGTGTAGTGTTAAATTTTCGCAGATGGTGTATCATGTCGCATGTAGTGTTAAAGTTTCGCAGATTATAATATATAGGCATGCCGAGAAAATTTTCGCAGATAGAGTAAGATTTCGCATGTATTGGGAAATTTTCGCAAGTTATAGCACATAGACATGTCGTGAGAAATTTTCGCATATATCAAGGAAATTTCGCACTCAGTCTATCCATGAATTTTTGCATATAAGGAAAAGTTTCGCACGTTGGAGTGATTTTGCATTCAGAGTGAATTTTCGCATGTATCAAAGAAATTTCACATTCAGTTTATCCATGAATTTTCGCATATAAGGAAAATTTTCGCAAGTTATGAAATTTCAAAGGATATCCAAAAAAATTTCTCGGTGGAAATATTTTCTCAAAAGATATTAAGATTTTTTTCGCAAGCAGAGAAATTTTTCGCAAGTTATATGAAAGTTTCGCGGAGGGAAAAAGCTTTGTGTATTGAGAATTTTTTGGGTTCACTGTGGTTGCGAAATAGTGAAGATGCGAAAATATGTAATATGAAGTGATGTGTATGAGAATTTCGCGGGGCAAAACTCACTGTAGCAGAAAAAGTTTTGGCGTGAGGAAAAAGATTTTCTCGGATAAACTTTCGCGGGACTTCACATGCTGTAGCAGCGAAAATTTTTTAACACATGTAAATTCTCGGATGAAAGTTTTCGCAGGACCTTAGTCACTGTAGCAGCGAAAATTTTAACGCTGGAGATTTCTCGGATAAAAATTTCGCGGGACCGCACTCACTGTAGTAGCGAAAATTTCAACGCAAGAAATTTCTCGGAAAAATTTTCGCGGGACCTTGCTCACTGTAGCAGCGAAATTTAACGTTTAAAGCAACTTTTCTGAAAATTTTCTCGGTGAAGAACATGGTGCGAAAACGTTCGAAACGACGCAATGATTTTTTGCCTTAGACCTACTCAAATCTCAACCAAAATGCAATAATCTGGACTCAATCGACTCGTAATTGGACGGGCAATGCATATTTGGGGGTTTTAAACATCAGAAATCTAACATGCGTCCGATTTAAAGCCGAGAAAAAATTAATTTAAACCTAAAAAAATAACTAAACGGGGCAGAAACTGGATTAAATTGAACGAGAAGCAGTTTATTTGCGATGTATTCATACCGAAAAGCTGATTTTGACGTCGGAGAATGCAGATAAACGGATTTTGAATGCCGATTTGAGGACGACGACGACTGCGAGGGTTTTTGAGAAATTTTTGAAAAGGGGTGCGAAATTTTTGAAATTTTCTCGGGTATTTGTAAGATTGTGAAAAACGTTAAGGGTTTTAGGGGTTTTGTTACTGTTCATGCGAAATTTTTTAGTTAATGGGCCGAAATTCGTGGGCTTGGTCAAAATTGGATCCAGATCTGATTTTTGCGAACTTGGTCAAAATTGGGTCCAATTGAAGTTCAATTGGTCCAATTTTGACTCTGTTTGACCAGAAATTTAAAATTTCAACCCAAATTTTTATTTTTATTTTTATTTATTTTTAAATAGGCAAAATCAGAGACTCCCCCTTAATCGAAAACTCCATTTTTAAATAATGCAAAAATCAGAAGCTCCCCCTTAATCGAAAACTCCCCCTCAAAAGACATAATTTAGAAGACACATAGAGAATGAAATGAAGTGAAAGGACATATGTACACTTTATCAAAGTTCATGTAGGGTTGATTGATCACAGCTGAATATTCAACATGCCCAACATAGTCACAAGGTGTTGGAATCGTTTGACATCCAACGGTTTTGTGAAAATGTCGGCCAGCTGATCTTCGGTTGTGACGTAGTGCAATTCAATCGTCCCTTGTTCGACATGTTCTTTGATGAAGTGGTGACGAATATCTATGTGTTTCGTTCGCGAGTGATGTACCGGATTACTCGTCATCGCAATTGCACTCTTAGAGTCACAATAAATGGGAATTTTATCAACATGAAAATTAAAATCTCGTAGTTGGGTTCTCATCCACAAAAGCTGTGAACAACAACTAGCGGCGGCGACATATTCTGCCTCCGTCGATAAAGTTGAGACACAGTTTTGTTTTCGAGACGACCAACTCACGAGTTTACCGCCCAAGAAGTGTGCAGCTCCAGAGGTGCTTTTCCTATCCATCTTGCATCCTGCATAATCCGAGTCAGAGAATCCAACCAGTTTGAAGTCCGATCGAGTGGGGTACCACAAATCCAGATTGGGTGTTCCTTTGAGATAGCGGAGAATCCTTTTGACAGCAGTGAGATGGGATTCCTTAGATGTAGTCTGGAAACGAGCACAGATTCCTGTCGAGAGAACGATATCCGGTCGACTAGCAGTGAGGTACAGAAGAGAGCCTATTATCCCTCGATATACGGTTTGGTCAACGGGAGCACCAGATGGGTCCGCGTCGGGTCGGCCAGAGGGTGACATAGGTGTAGCAGCAGTCTTAGCATCCTTCATGCCATATTTCTCGAGGATGTCATGGATGTATTTGGACTGGTTGATGAAGATTTCGTCGGGGAGTTGCTTTACTTGAAGACCAAGAAAGAAATTCAGCTCGCCCATCATACTCATTTTGAATTTCTCTTTCATCAATTCTGCGAACTCTACACACATTTGTGGTTCAGTCGATCCAAAAATGATGCCATCGACATAAATCTGTACAATCATGATGTCCGGGCCACTCCGCTTCGTGAAGAGAGTTGTATCCAGAGATCCTTTCTTAAATCCAGACTGAACAAGGAAGTCTGAAAGGACGTCATACCAAGCTCGGGGAGCCTGTTTTAGTCCGTAGAGGGCCTTGTAGAGTCGATATACGTGATGAGGAAACTTTTCGCTCAAGAACCCTTCAGGTTGATCAACGTACACTTCTTCTTTGAGAAATCCATTCAGAAATGCAGTCTTCACGTCCATTTGGTCGACTTTAAAGTTCTTGTGAGCAGCAAAGGCAAGAAAAATTCGTATGGCTTCGATCCTAGCAACTGGGGCGAAAGTTTCATCGTAGTCGATGCCTTCTTGTTGGTTGTACCCCTTAGCCACAAGTCTTGCTTTACTGCGGATGACAACACCGTCTTCATCCTTTTTGTTCTTGAAGATCCACTTTGTGCCGATAATGGATCTATTGTGAGGTCGTGGTACGAGTTTCCAAACTTGTAAACGTTCAAACTGATTTATTTCCTCCTGCATTGCAATCAGCCAATCAGGATCGTTGAGAGCTTCAGCTACTCGTGATGGTTCGGCTTGACTGAGATAGCAAGCAAACAGACTTTCAATCATTGTAGCCGAACGCGTCGAAACACCAGATGTGGGATCCCCAATAATCTGATCTGTAGGATGAGAGCGAGCCCAAAGTGGTACATTGGTATGAGAGGAGCTGGCCGCATTTGCATCGGTTGGAGGCTCATTAGATTGGGGTCCGGTGTCCGAAGAAGAGATCTCAATCGTAGTAAACTGAGAAGGTTCAGCATCAGGATCAGCAATGTTCCCAGGGTTGGGTAAAATGTCGTCTTCGTTGAGATTGAGATCATCCAAATTTGGCGGGACGACATCATCGCCGATAGCTGGTGGTGTAGGTGGGGTGTGTGCAGCGGTAGTTTGAGTGGTGGCGACGGGATTCTTGGGGACTGGATAAAAGAACTCGAATAGCAGGTCGAGATCCAGTTCACCAGAATTGCCCTCAGATGAGGAAGTTCCCGTCGTTGAAAGTTGACCTTTTGTCAACGACTATAGAAGACCTGGTTCTGGTCTGATATGAGCAGAAGCCATGAGGTCGCCTTCGCTTTCGTCAAAGGTGACATTTGTGCTCTCAATGACAGATCGTTTCTCCTTAAGATAGACTCTGTATGCCTTCGAGTTCAGCGAATATCCAACAAAGATTCCTTCGAGTGCTTTTGGATCAAGCTTCCCAAGATGTTGGCGATCATTGGCAACAAAACATCGGCAACCGAAGACCCTTAGATAAGATATATCTGGGATACGACGGTTATTCAGCATCTCTCGTATGGGATGCGGTTGAATCTCTTGTGGATAGAAGCCCGGTTCTGCGTGTTGCAGCCGTTTGAATAGCTTCGCCCCAAAGAGAGTGAGGAAGGCCCGATTGGATGAGGAGAGTCCTAGCTGCTTCAACTAGTGTCCTATTCTTACGCTCAACGACACCATTCTGTTCCGGGGTCTTCACAGCTGAGAACTGCTGGGTGATGCCTTGAGTGGCATAGAAATCATTGAGCTTCTTGTTCTTAAACTCAGTTCCGTTGTCAGTTCTGATAATCCGAACTTTCTGTTGATGAAGAGTTTGGGACGTAACAACAAACTCGAAGATTAAATCAGGAACTTAATCCTTTGTGGGAACGAGTTTCGTCCACGTATAGCGTGAGAAGTCGTCGACAATCACAAGAATGTATCGTCTTCCTCCGAGTGTAGCCGTAGGCATTGGGCCACATAGATCCATGTGTAAGAGCTCAATGATGAGCTTAGAGGACGGTGTTTCCTTGGAGATGTGAGACGATCGCTTCATCTTCCCCAATTCACAGGCAGAGCAGAGGTGTTCCTTATGATATGTCAATTGGGGTAGACCGTTGACGAGTTTATTCTGACGCAGTTTGTTGATGGTCTTGAAATTGAGATGTGAAAGACGCCGGTGCCATAGATCGTTCAACTTGGGTGCAGCTCGAGAGAGAAGGCATATTGGTCGAGAGGTCGTAAGAATGAGTACGTAAAGGTGAGACGTGCGCGTTCCTTAGAAAATTCGCTGGATAAGCTTTCTCGGATACGGAATTTCTCGGATTATGAAGAGTAAGCAAATTTCGCAGATGAAATGTTTCTGAGTGAGCAAATTTCGCGTTTTAGAAAAATTTTCGGAATCAAATTTCGCAGATGTAAGGTTTCTCGGATTTTGAAAATAGGCAGTTGCGAAAAAATGCAGTGAAAGTGAAATTTGTCGCGGTTCTAGGTAAATTCTCGGAATCAAATTTCGCAGATGTGAAAATTTCGCGGACTTGAACGATTAAGCAAAAATTTTCGCGGTCAAGAACGAGCTTTCACTGTTCCATTGCTTTCATGCGTTTTGCCAGAAAATCGTCCAGTTCTTGCTCGAATCTCAACCAAAATCGCTCAAACTTGATCCTAAACCTCAGAAATTCTTCCCTAAAGACATAATCGACCGATTTGTGGGCTAAAAATAACAAAAAATAGATCAAATCGACCAAAAACAGAGAACGGTCGAGATGTCCTTTTCTGAAGAGTTTTTGCTTCGATCTTGCTCAAAACTCGTTAAAACTGATCCAAAAGTGTTCTAAAAACATTTTAGGCATAGAATCGATCTGGGGGAAGTTTTAAACACAAAAACGAGGCATTAAAACCCCAAAACGAGTTCAAAATGCCCGAAAGTGGTTTTTGCCCAAAACACCTTTGATCTTTCTCGGAATCGAACGAAACTGGATTCAAATCAATGCAGATCGATCCACGTTTGCTCTGATACCACTTGTTGGTCCCGAATGCACCAAACAAGGAATCAAAGAGGCTTTGATGGAATGAAAAAGGGAGAATTTCTCACCTTCAAGTGTGTGTAGTGTGTGAAAACTAGGGTTAGCCTTTTGATCTTTGATTACCTTTCAAATGGTGTTGGTAAAACCTTATATAGCACATTAACCCTAGGTATATTAAGGCCCAAACACTAAAGATTAACTAAATACATTCTAGTCCAAAGCCCAAGCTAAAAAGATAATTACAATATTAATCCCAAGACATAAACTATTGACACAATCACTAAATATCATAACAATCCTCATCAACACCACAAGATTAGTTTTCTAGCCACCTCACTTTCATTTACGATCGAGTATTTGAATTCAGTAATAAAATACCTAATCAAGGTTTAGAGTACTTAATTTAAGGAAATAAAAACTCATATCCATGTAGAAAATACCTGGGAAGTGGAGGAGAACATCTAAGACTGACATGGTTGGTTTTATCAAGCATTCTACATAATAAGAACATTGATCCTCATCAACACCACAAAATTATTTTCTAGCCACCTCACTTTCGTTTACGGTCGGGTACTTGAATACAATAATAAAATACCTAATCAAGGTCTAAAGTACTTAATTACGGGAAATAAGTACTCGTATTCATGTAGAAAATACCTTCGAATTGGGGGAAAACATCTAAGAGTGAAATGGTGGTTTTATCAAGCATTCTACATAATAAGAACATTGATCCTCATCAACACCACAAAATCATTTTTCTAGCTACCTAACTTTCGTTTACGGTCGAGTACTTGAATTCAATAATAAAATACCTAAATTAAGGTGTAAAGTACTTAATTTCAGGAAATAAATACTCATATTCGTGTAGAAAATACCTGCGAAGTGGGGGAGAACATCTAAGACTGACATGGTTGGTTTTGTCAAGCATTCTACATAATAGGAACATTGACCCTCATCAACACCAGAAAATTAGTTTTCCTCGCTTGTGCAAACGAACGTCTTATGGCCTCTGAAGCGTTGGTCAAACGTCTGCAAAGCAAGAACAAACAAAGTGAGACTAAGGTTAAGGAAACTACACTAGCCATCAGTTCATGTGAAACTTCTCGCCTCCTAACGGCCTCCCAATATGAACTGCTTACAAAGGAAAGAGTTAGGCTATACCAAAAGGTGAAAGAACTTGAAGAGCAACTTCACCTTAGAAAAAAGGCCGCACACATCTTATGCCTATTGAACCAACTAGTTGAAACAGAATTCTACGACGCCCGGATGGGAATCGGCCCGGCCAGCAACTGCGATCCAACGCCGCTAATTGTTAAAAGGTATAACACGTACAGTACATCAGTCCTACAGACGAGGAAGGGTACTCCCTCACAGCTCATGCCGTTTGTAAGATCCTCCTCCGTTGTCCTTTCGGAAGAAAAGAGGGAGCAGAACATTCTCTGGGCAGAAATCGCATACGACTACGCAGAATTGAACACTAGCTACAAGACTAAAAAGCCTTCACTCACTGAGGACATCAAATCTCAGTTCCCAACCGAAGAACAGGAAATTGCTTTTCGAGAAGCACTTTCTCGCATCTATGTCCCAGAGAAACATCTGATCATAGCAGAACTAGAACGAACCATAGAAGTAGAGCGGAAAGCCTTTCCTAAAGAGCGAGAAGATCTACTTAACAAAATCTTTACCCTAGAGCAATTTCACAATACGAACAAACCTTCTACGTCGAGTCAAGTACCCGATTCTCAAACATGTAAATGTAAGAGGACGGCGAAGATGACTCCCGAAGCTGACACATGTTCTAACACTAACTCGCGTATTCTTATGCATATAGGGAATGTGAGTTCGACGTCTCTGGAAGGGAGTTCGTATGAAATAAAGGAGAACCCGCTCTTCGATGACAAGAAATACCTAAATCAAGGTCTAAAGTAGTTAACTCCAGGAAATAACTACTCATATCCATGTAGAAAATACCTGCGAATTGGAGGAGAACATCTAAGCCTGAAATGGTTAGGTTTATCAAGCATTTTACATAATAAGAACATCGATCCTCATCAACACCACAAAATTAGTTTTCTAGCCACCTCACTTTCGTTTACGGTTGAGTACTTGAATTCAATAATAAAATACCTAAATCAAGGTCTAAAGTACTTAATTTCGGGAAATAAGTACTCATATTCATGTAGAAAATACCTTTGAATTGGGGAGAACATCTAAGAGTGAAATGGTTGGTTTTATCAAGCATACTACATAATAGGAACATTGATCCTCATCAACACCACAAGATTAGTTTTCTAGCCACCTCACTTTCATTTACGATCGAGTACTTGAATTCTGTAATAAATACCTAAATCAAGGTTTGGAGTATTTAATTTCAGGAAATAAATACTCATATCCATGTAGAAAATACCTGCGAAGTGGAGGAGAACATCTAAGACTGACATGGTTGGTTTTATCAAGCATTCTACATAATAAGAACATTGATCCTCATCAAGTCCACAAAATTATTTTCTAGCCACCTCACTTTCGTTTACGGTCGAGTACTTGAATACAATAATAAAATACCTAAGTCAAGGTCTAAAGTACTTAATTACGGGAAATAAGTACTCATATTCATGTAGAAAATACCTTCGAATTGGGGGAAAACATCTAAGAGTGAAATGATTGGTTTTATCAAGCATTCTACATAATAAGAACATTGATCCTCATCAACACCACAAAATCATTTTTCTAGCTACCTAACTTTCGTTTACGGTCGAGTACTTGAATTCAAAAATAAAATACCTAAATTAAGGTGTAAAGTACTTAATTTCAGGAAATAAATACTCATATTCAAGTAGAAAATACATGCGAAGTGGGGGAGAACATATAAGACTGACATGGTTGGTTTTATCAACCATTCTACATAATAGGAACATTGATCCTCATCAACACCAGAAAATTAGTTTTCTTGCCTCCTCACTTTCGCTTACGGTCGAGTACTTGAATTCAATAATAAAATACCTAAATCAAGGTCTAACGTACTTAATTTCAGAAAATAAATACTCATATTCATGTAGAAAGTGCCTGCGAATTCGGGGAGAACATCTAAGACTGAAATGGTTAGTTTTATCAAGCATTCTACATAATAAGAACATTGATCCTCATCAACACCACAAGTCTAGTTTTCTAGCCACCTCACTTTCCTTTACGGTCGAGTACTTGACTTAAGTAACAAAATACCTAAATCAGGATCTAAAGTACTTAATTTCAGAAAATAAATACTCTATATTCATGTAGAAAATACCTGGAATTGGAGGAGAACATCTAAGACTGAAATGGTTTGTTTTATCAAGCATTCTACATAATAAGAACATTGATCCTCATCAACACCACAAAATTAGTTTTCTAGCCACCTCACTTTCCTTTACGGTCGAGTACTTGAATCAATAATAAAATACCTAAGTCAAGGTCTAAAGTACTTCACACCAGGAAATAAATACTCATATCCATGTAGAAAATACATGCGAATTGGGGGAGAACATCTAAGAGTGAAATGGTTGGTTTTATCAAGCATTCTACATAATAAGAACTTTGATCCTCATCAACACCACAAAATCATTTTTCTAGCTACCTAACTTCGTTTACAGTCGAGTAGCTGAATTCAATAATAAAATACCTAAATTAAGGTGTAAAGTACTTAATTTCAGGAAATAAATACTCATATTCATGTAGAAAATACCTGCGAAGTGGGGGAGAACATCTAAGACTGACATGGTTGGTTTTATCAAGCATTCTACATAAAAGGAACATTGACCCTCATCAACACCAGAAAATTAGTTTTCCAGCCACCCCACTTTCGTTTACGGTCGAGTACTTGAACTCAATAATAAAATACCTAAATCAAGGTCTAAAGTAGTTAACTCCAGGAAATAACTACTCATATCCATGTAGAAAATACCTGCGAATTGGAGGAGAACATCTAAGCCTGAAATGGTTGGGTTTATCAAGCATTTTACATAATAAGAACATCGATCCTCATCAACACCACAAAATTAGTTTTCTAGCCACCTCACTTTCGTTTACGGTTGAGTACTTGAATTCAATAATAAAATACCTAAATCAAGGTCTAAAGTACTTAATTTCGGGAAATAAGTACTCATATTCATGTAGAAAATACCTTTAAATTGGGGGAGAACATCCAAGAGTGAAATGGTTGGTTTTATCAAGCATACTACATAATAGGAACATTGATCCTCATCAACACCACAAGATTAGTTTTCTAGCCACCTCACTTTCGTTTACGATCGAGTACTTGAATTCAGTAATAAAATACCTAAATCAAGGTTTAGAGTATTTAATTTCAGGAAATAAATACTCATATCCATGTAGAAAATACCTGCGAAGTGGAGGAGAACATCTAAGACTGACATGGTTGGTTTTATCAAGCATTCTACATAATAAGAACATTGATCCTCATCAACTCCACAAAATTATTTTCTAGCCACCTCACTTTCGTTTACGGTCGAGTACTTGAATACAATAATAAAATACCTAAGTCAAGGTCTAAAGTACTTAATTTCGAGAAATAAGTACTCATATTCATGTAGAAAATACCTTCGAATTGGGGGAAAACATCTAAGAGTGAAATGATTGGTTTTATCAAGCATTCTACATAATAAGAACATTGATCCTCATCAACACCACAAAATCATTTTTCTAGCTACCTAACTTTCGTTTACGGTCGAGTACTTGAATTCAAAAATAAAATACCTAAATTAAGGTGTGAAGTACTTAATTTCAGGAAATAAATACTCATATTCATGTAGAAAATACATGCGAAGTGGGGGAGAACATATAAGACTGACATGGTTGGTTTTATCAACCATTCTACATAATAGGAACGTTGATCCTCATCAACACCAGAAAATTTGTTTTCTTGCCTCCTCACTTTCGCTTACGGTCGAATACTTGAAGTTAATAATAAAATACCTAAATCAAGGTCTAACGTACTTAATTTCAGAAAATAAATACTCATATTCATGTAGAAAGTGCCTGCGAATTCGGGGAGAACATCTAAGACTGAAATGGTTGGTTTTATCAAGCATTCTACATAATAAGAACATTGATCCTCATCAACACCACAAGTCTAGTTTTCTAGCCACCTCACTTTCCTTTACGGTCGAGTACTTGACTTAAATAACAAAATACCTAAATCAGGATCTAAAGTACTTAATTTCAGAAAATAAATCCTCTATATTCATGTAGAAAATACCTGGAATTGGAGGAGAACATCTAAGACTGAAATGGTTTGTTTTATCAAGCATTCTACATAATAAGAACATTGATCCTTATCAACACCACAAAATTAGTTTTCTAGCCACTTCACTTTCCTTTACGGTCGAGTACTTGAATCAATAATAAAATACCTAAGTCAAGGTCTAAAGTACTTAACACCAGGAAATAAATACTCATATCCATGTAGAAAATACATGCGAATTGGGGGAGAACATCTAAGACTGAAATGGTTGGTTTTATCAAGCATTCTACATAATAAGAACTTTGATCCTCATCAACACCACAAAATCATTTTTCTAGCTACCTAACTTCGTTTACGGTCGAGTAGTTGAATTCAATAATAAAATACCTAAATTAAGGTGTAAAGTACTTAAATTCAGGAAATAAATACTCATATTCATGTAGAAAATACCTGCGAAGTAGGGGAGAACATCTAAGACTGACATGGTTGGTTTTATCAAGCATTCTACATAATAGGAACTTTGATCCTCATCAACACCAGAAATTAGTTTTCCAGCCACCTCACTTTCGTTTACGGTTGAGTACTTGAATTCAATAATAAAATACCTAAATTAAGGTGTAAAGTACTTAAATTCAGGAAATAAATACTCATATTCATGTAGAAAATACCTGCGAAGTAGGGGAGAACATCTAAGAGTGAAATGGTTGGTTTTATCAAGCATTCTACATAATAGGAACATTGATCCTCATCAACACCAGAAATTAGTTTTCCAGCCACCTCACTTTCGTTTACGGTTGAGTACTTGAATTCAATAATAAAATACCTAAATCAAGGTCTAAAGTACTTAATTCCGGGAAATAAGTACTCATATTCATGTAGAAAATACCTTCGAATTGGGGGAGAACATCTAAGAGTGAAATGGTTGGTTTTATCAAGCATTCTACATAATAAGAACATTGATCCTCATCAACACCACATGATTAGTTTTCTAGCCACCTCACTTTCGTTTACGATCGAGTACTTGAATTTAGTAATAAAATACCTAAATCAAGGTTTAGAGTACTTAATTTCAGGAAATAAATACTCATATCCATGTAGAAAATACCTGCGAAGTGGAGGAGAACATCTAAGACTGACATGGTTGGTTTTATCAAGCATTCTACATAATAAGAACATTGATCCTCATCAACGCCACAAAATTATTTTCTAGCCACCTCACTTTCGTTTACGGTCGAGTACTTGAATACAATAATAAAATACCCAAGTCAAGGTCTAAAGTACTTAATTTCGTTTATCAAGCATTCTACATAATAAGAACATTGAACCTCATCAACACCAAAAAATTAGTTTTATAGCCACCTCACTTTCCTTTACGGTCGAGTACTTGAATCAATAATAAAATACCTAAGTCAAGGTCTAAAGTACTTAACACCATGAAATAAATACTCATATCCATGTAGAAAATACATGCGAATTGGGGGAGAACATCTAAGAGTGAAATGGTTGGTTTTATCAATCATTCTACATAATAAGAACATTGATCCTCATCAACACCACAAAATCATTTTTCTAGCTACCTAACTTTCGTTTACGGTCGAGTACTTGAATTCAATAATAAAATACCTAAATTAAGGTGTAAAGTACTTAATTTCAGGAGATAAATACTCATATTCATGTAGAAAATACCTGCGAAGTGGGGGAGAACATCTAAGACTGACATGGTTGGTTTTATCAACCATTCTACATAATAGGAACATTGATCCCCATCAACACCAGAAAATTAGTTTTCCAGCCACCTCACTTTCGTTTACGGTTGAGCACTTGAATTCAATAATAAAATACCTAAATCAAAGTCTAAAGTACTTAATTCCGAGAAATAAGTACTCATATTCATGTAGAAAATACATTCGAATTGGGGGAGAACACCTAAGAGTGAAATGGTTGGTTTCATCAAGCAATCTACATAATAAGAACATTGATCCTCATCAACACCACAAGATTAGTTTTCTAGCCACCTCACTTTCGTTTGCGATCGAGTACTTGAATTTAGTAATAAAATACCTAAATCAAGGTTTAGAGTACTTAATTTCAGGAAATAAATACTCATATCCATGTAGAAAATACCTGCGAAGTGGAGGAGAACATCTAAGACTGACATGGTTGGTTTTATCAAGCATTCTACATAATAAGAACATTGATCCTCATCAACACCACAAAATTAGTTTTCTAGCCACCTCACTTTCCTTTATGGTCGAGTACTTGAATCAATAATAAAATACCTAAGTCAAGGTCTAAAGTACTTCACACCAGGAAATAAATACTCATATCCATGTAGAAAATACATGCGAATTGGGGGAGAACATCTAAGAGTGAAATGGTTGGTTTTATCAAGCATTCTACATAATAAGAACTTTGATCCTCATCAACACCACAAAATCATTTTTCTAGCTACCTAACTTCGTTTACAGTCGAGTAGCTGAATTCAATAATAAAATACCTAAATTAAGGTGTAAAGTACTTAATTTCAGGAAATAAATACTCATATTCATGTAGAAAATACCTGCGAAGTGGGGGAGAACATCTAAGACTGACATGGTTGGTTTTATCAAGCATTCTACATAAAAGGAACATTGACCCTCATCAACACCAGAAAATTAGTTTTCCAGCCACCCCACTTTCGTTTACGGTCGAGTACTTGAACTCAATAATAAAATACCTAAATCAAGGTCTAAAGTAGTTAACTCCAGGAAATAACTACTCATATCCATGTAGAAAATACCTGCGAATTGGAGGAGAACATCTAAGCCTGAAATGGTTGGGTTTATCAAGCATTTTACATAATAAGAACATCGATCCTCATCAACACCACAAAATTAGTTTTCTAGCCACCTCACTTTCGTTTACGGTTGAGTACTTGAATTCAATAATAAAATACCTAAATCAAGGTCTAAAGTACTTAATTTCGGGAAATAAGTACTCATATTCATGTAGAAAATACCTTTAAATTGGGGGAGAACATCCAAGAGTGAAATGGTTGGTTTTATCAAGCATACTACATAATAGGAACATTGATCCTCATCAACACCACAAGATTAGTTTTCTAGCCACCTCACTTTCGTTTACGATCGAGTACTTGAATTCAGTAATAAAATACCTAAATCAAGGTTTAGAGTATTTAATTTCAGGAAATAAATACTCATATCCATGTAGAAAATACCTGCGAAGTGGAGGAGAACATCTAAGACTGACATGGTTGGTTTTATCAAGCATTCTACATAATAAGAACATTGATCCTCATCAACTCCACAAAATTATTTTCTAGCCACCTCACTTTCGTTTACGGTCGAGTACTTGAATACAATAATAAAATACCTAAGTCAAGGTCTAAAGTACTTAATTTCGAGAAATAAGTACTCATATTCATGTAGAAAATACCTTCGAATTGGGGGAAAACATCTAAGAGTGAAATGATTGGTTTTATCAAGCATTCTACATAATAAGAACATTGATCCTCATCAACACCACAAAATCATTTTTCTAGCTACCTAACTTTCATTTACGGTCGAGTACTTGAATTCAAAAATAAAATACCTAAATTAAGGTGTGAAGTACTTAATTTCAGGAAATAAATACTCATATTCATGTAGAAAATACATGCGAAGTGGGGGAGAACATATAAGACTGACATGGTTGGTTTTATCAACCATTCTACATAATAGGAACGTTGATCCTCATCAACACCAGAAAATTTGTTTTCTTGCCTCCTCACTTTCGCTTACGGTCGAATACTTGAAGTTAATAATAAAATACCTAAATCAAGGTCTAACGTACTTAATTTCAGAAAATAAATACTCATATTCATGTAGAAAGTGCCTGCGAATTCGGGGAGAACATCTAAGACTGAAATGGTTGGTTTTATCAAGCATTCTACATAATAAGAACATTGATCCTCATCAACACCACAAGTCTAGTTTTCTAGCCACCTCACTTTCCTTTACGGTCGAGTACTTGACTTAAATAACAAAATACCTAAATCAGGATCTAAAGTACTTAATTTCAGAAAATAAATCCTCTATATTCATGTAGAAAATACCTGGAATTGGAGGAGAACATCTAAGACTGAAATGGTTTGTTTTATCAAGCATTCTACATAATAAGAACATTGATCCTTATCAACACCACAAAATTAGTTTTCTAGCCACTTCACTTTCCTTTACGGTCGAGTACTTGAATCAATAATAAAATACCTAAGTCAAGGTCTAAAGTACTTAACACCAGGAAATAAATACTCATATCCATGTAGAAAATACATGCGAATTGGGGGAGAACATCTAAGAGTGAAATGGTTGGTTTTATCAAGCATTCTACATAATAAGAACTTTGATCCTCATCAACACCACAAAATCATTTTTCTAGCTACCTAACTTCGTTTACGGTCGAGTAGTTGAATTCAATAATAAAATACCTAAATTAAGGTGTAAAGTACTTAAATTCAGGAAATAAATACTCATATTCATGTAGAAAATACCTGCGAAGTAGGGGAGAACATCTAAGACTGACATGGTTGGTTTTATCAAGCATTCTACATAATAGGAACATTGATCCTCATCAACACCAGAAATTAGTTTTCCAGCCACCTCACTTTCGTTTACGGTTGAGTACTTGAATTCAATAATAAAATACCTAAATCAAGGTCTAAAGTACTTAATTCCGGGAAATAAGTACTCATATTCATGTAGAAAATACCTTCGAATTGGGGGAGAACATCTAAGAGTGAAATGGTTGGTTTTATCAAGCATTCTACATAATAAGAACATTGATCCTCATCAACACCACATGATTAGTTTTCTAGCCACCTCACTTTCGTTTACGATCGAGTACTTGAATTTAGTAATAAAATACCTAAATCAAGGTTTAGAGTACTTAATTTCAGGAAATAAATACTCATATCCATGTAGAAAATACCTGCGAAGTGGAGGAGAACATCTAAGACTGACATGGTTGGTTTTATCAAGCATTCTACATAATAAGAACATTGATCCTCATCAACGCCACAAAATTATTTTCTAGCCACCTCACTTTCGTTTACGGTCGAGTACTTGAATACAATAATAAAATACCCAAGTCAAGGTCTAAAGTACTTAATTTCGTTTATCAAGCATTCTACATAATAAGAACATTGAACCTCATCAACACCAAAAAATTAGTTTTATAGCCACCTCACTTTCCTTTACGGTCGAGTACTTGAATCAATAATAAAATACCTAAGTCAAGGTCTAAAGTACTTAACACCATGAAATAAATACTCATATCCATGTAGAAAATACATGCGAATTGGGGAGAACATCTAAGAGTGAAATGGTTGGTTTTATCAATCATTCTACATAATAAGAACATTGATCCTCATCAACACCACAAAATCATTTTTCTAGCTACCTAACTTTCGTTTACGGTCGAGTACTTGAATTCAATAATAAAATACCTAAATTAAGGTGTAAAGTACTTAATTTCAGGAGATAAATACTCATATTCATGTAGAAAATACCTGCGAAGTGGGGGAGAACATCTAAGACTGACATGGTTGGTTTTATCAACCATTCTACATAATAGGAACATTGATCCCCATCAACACCAGAAAATTAGTTTTCCAGCCACCTCACTTTCGTTTACGGTTGAGCACTTGAATTCAATAATAAAATACCTAAATCAAAGTCTAAAGTACTTAATTCCGAGAAATAAGTACTCATATTCATGTAGAAAATACATTCGAATTGGGGGAGAACATCTAAGAGTGAAATGGTTGGTTTCATCAAGCAATCTACATAATAAGAACATTGATCCTCATCAACACCACAAGATTAGTTTTCTAGCCACCTCACTTTCGTTTGCGATCGAGTACTTGAATTTAGTAATAAAATACCTAAATCAAGGTTTAGAGTACTTAATTTCAGGAAATAAATACTCATATCCATGTAGAAAATACCTGCGAAGTGGAGGAGAACATCTAAGACTGACATGGTTGGTTTTATCAAGCATTCTACATAATAAGAACATTGATCCTCATCAACACCACAAAATTAGTTTTCTAGCCACCTCACTTTCCTTTATGGTCGAGTACTTGAATCAATAATAAAATACCTAAGTCAAGGTCTAAAGTACTTCACACCAGGAAATAAATACTCATATCCATGTAGAAAATACATGCGAATTGGGGGAGAACATCTAAGAGTGAAATGGTTGGTTTTATCAAGCATTCTACATAATAAGAACTTTGATCCTCATCAACACCACAAAATCATTTTTCTAGCTACCTAACTTCGTTTACAGTCGAGTAGCTGAATTCAATAATAAAATACCTAAATTAAGGTGTAAAGTACTTAATTTCAGGAAATAAATACTCATATTCATGTAGAAAATACCTGCGAAGTGGGGGAGAACATCTAAGACTGACATGGTTGGTTTTATCAAGCATTCTACATAAAAGGAACATTGACCCTCATCAACACCAGAAAATTAGTTTTCCAGCCACCCCACTTTCGTTTACGGTCGAGTACTTGAACTCAATAATAAAATACCTAAATCAAGGTCTAAAGTAGTTAACTCCAGGAAATAACTACTCATATCCATGTAGAAAATACCTGCGAATTGGAGGAGAACATCTAAGCCTGAAATGGTTGGGTTTATCAAGCATTTTACATAATAAGAACATTGATCCTCATCAACACCACAAAATTAGTTTTCTAGCCACCTCACTTTCGTTTACGGTTGAGTACTTGAATTCAATAATAAAATACCTAAATCAAGGTCTAAAGTACTTAATTTCGGGAAATAAGTACTCATATTCATGTAGAAAATACCTTTAAATTGGGGGAGAACATCCAAGAGTGAAATGGTTGGTTTTATCAAGCATACTACATAATAGGAACATTGATCCTCATCAACACCACAAGATTAGTTTTCTAGCCACCTCACTTTCGTTTACGATCGAGTACTTGAATTCAGTAATAAAATACCTAAATCAAGGTTTAGAGTATTTAATTTCAGGAAATAAATACTCATATCCATGTAGAAAATACCTGCGAAGTGGAGGAGAACATCTAAGACTGACATGGTTGGTTTTATCAAGCATTCTACATAATAAGAACATTGATCCTCATCAACTCCACAAAATTATTTTCTAGCCACCTCACTTTCGTTTACGGTCGAGTACTTGAATACAATAATAAAATACCTAAGTCAAGGTCTAAAGTACTTAATTTCGAGAAATAAGTACTCATATTCATGTAGAAAATACCTTCGAATTGGGGGAAAACATCTAAGAGTGAAATGATTGGTTTTATCAAGCATTCTACATAATAAGAACATTGATCCTCATCAACACCACAAAATCATTTTTCTAGCTACCTAACTTTCGTTTACGGTCGAGTACTTGAATTCAAAAATAAAATACCTAAATTAAGGTGTGAAGTACTTAATTTCAGGAAATAAATACTCATATTCATGTAGAAAATACATGCGAAGTGGGGGAGAACATATAAGACTGACATGGTTGGTTTTATCAACCATTCTACATAATAGGAACGTTGATCCTCATCAACACCAGAAAATTTGTTTTCTTGCCTCCTCACTTTCGCTTACGGTCGAATACTTGAAGTTAATAATAAAATACCTAAATCAAGGTCTAACGTACTTAATTTCAGAAAATAAATACTCATATTCATGTAGAAAGTGCCTGCGAATTCGGGGAGAACATCTAAGACTGAAATGGTTGGTTTTATCAAGCATTCTACATAATAAGAACATTGATCCTCATCAACACCACAAGTCTAGTTTTCTAGCCACCTCACTTTCCTTTACGGTCGAGTACTTGACTTAAATAACAAAATACCTAAATCAGGATCTAAAGTACTTAATTTCAGAAAATAATCCTCTATATTCATGTTGAAAATACCTGGAATTGGAGGAGAACATCTAAGACTGAAATGGTTTGTTTTATCAAGCATTCTACATAATAAGAACATTGATCCTTATCAACACCACAAAATTAGTTTTCTAGCCACTTCACTTTCCTTTACGGTCGAGTACTTGAATCAATAATAAAATACCTAAGTCAAGGTCTAAAGTACTTAACACCAGGAAATAAATACTCATATCCATGTAGAAAATACATGCGAATTGGGGGAGAACATCTAAGAGTGAAATGGTTGGTTTTATCAAGCATTCTACATAATAAGAACTTTGATCCTCATCAACACCACAAAATCATTTTTCTAGCTACCTAACTTCGTTTACGGTCGAGTAGTTGAATTCAATAATAAAATACCTAAATTAAGGTGTAAAGTACTTAAATTCAGGAAATAAATACTCATATTCATGTAGAAAATACCTGCGAAGTAGGGGAGAACATCTAAGACTGACATGGTTGGTTTTATCAAGCATTCTACATAATAGGAACATTGATCCTCATCAACACCAGAAATTAGTTTTCCAGCCACCTCACTTTCGTTTACGGTTGAGTACTTGAATTCAATAATAAAATACCTAAATCAAGGTCTAAAGTACTTAATTCCGGGAAATAAGTACTCATATTCATGTAGAAAATACCTTCGAATTGGGGGAGAACATCTAAGAGTGAAATGGTTGGTTTTATCAAGCATTCTACATAATAAGAACATTGATCCTCATCAACACCACATGATTAGTTTTCTAGCCACCTCACTTTCGTTTACGATCGAGTACTTGAATTTAGTAATAAAATACCTAAATCAAGGTTTAGAGTACTTAATTTCAGGAAATAAATACTCATATCCATGTAGAAAATACCTGCGAAGTGGAGGAGAACATCTAAGACTGACATGGTTGGTTTTATCAAGCATTCTACATAATAAGAACATTGATCCTCATCAACGCCACAAAATTATTTTCTAGCCACCTCACTTTCGTTTACGGTCGAGTACTTGAATACAATAATAAAATACCCAAGTCAAGGTCTAAAGTACTTAATTTCGTTTATCAAGCATTCTACATAATAAGAACATTGAACCTCATCAACACCAAAAAATTAGTTTTATAGCCACCTCACTTTCCTTTACGGTCGAGTACTTGAATCAATAATAAAATACCTAAGTCAAGGTCTAAAGTACTTAACACCATGAAATAAATACTCATATCCATGTAGAAAATACATGCGAATTGGGGGAGAACATCTAAGAGTGAAATGGTTGGTTTTATCAATCATTCTACATAATAAGAACATTGATCCTCATCAACACCACAAAATCATTTTTCTAGCTACCTAACTTTCGTTTACGGTCGAGTACTTGAATTCAATAATAAAATACCTAAATTAAGGTGTAAAGTACTTAATTTCAGGAGATAAATACTCATATTCATGTAGAAAATACCTGCGAAGTGGGGGAGAACATCTAAGACTGACATGGTTGGTTTTATCAACCATTCTACATAATAGGAACATTGATCCCCATCAACACCAGAAAATTAGTTTTCCAGCCACCTCACTTTCGTTTACGGTTGAGCACTTGAATTCAATAATAAAATACCTAAATCAAAGTCTAAAGTACTTAATTCCGAGAAATAAGTACTCATATTCATGTAGAAAATACATTCGAATTGGGGGAGAACATCTAAGAGTGAAATGGTTGGTTTCATCAAGCAATCTACATAATAAGAACATTGATCCTCATCAACACCACAAGATTAGTTTTCTAGCCACCTCACTTTCGTTTGCGATCGAGTACTTGAATTTAGTAATAAAATACCTAAATCAAGGTTTAGAGTACTTAATTTCAGGAAATAAATACTCATATCCATGTAGAAAATACCTGCGAAGTGGAGGAGAACATCTAAGACTGACATGGTTGGTTTTATCAAGCATTCTACATAATAAGAACATTGATCCTCATCAACACCACAAAATTAGTTTTCTAGCCACCTCACTTTCCTTTATGGTCGAGTACTTGAATCAATAATAAAATACCTAAGTCAAGGTCTAAAGTACTTAACACCATGAAATAAATACTCATATCCATGTAGAAAATACATGCGAATTGGGGGAGAACATCTAAGAGTGAAATGGTTGGTTTTATCAATCATTCTACATAATAAGAACATTGATCCTCATCAACACCACAAAATCATTTTTCTAGCTACCTAACTTTCGTTTACGGTCGAGTACTTGAATTCAATAATAAAATACCTAAATTAAGGTGTAAAGTACTTAATTTCAGGAGATAAATACTCATATTCATGTGGAAAATACCTGCGAAGTGGGGGAGACATCTAAGACTGACATGGTTGGTTTTATCAACCATTCTACATAATAGGAACATTGATCCCCATCAACACCAGAAAATTAGTTTTCCAGCCACCTCACTTTCGTTTACGGTTGAGTACTTGAATTCAATAATAAAATACCTAAATCAAAGTCTAAAGTACTTAATTCCGAGAAATAAGTACTCATATTCATGTAGAAAATACATTCGAATTGGGGGAGAACATCTAAGAGTGAAATGGTTGGTTTCATCAAGCATTCTACATAATAAGAACATTGATCCTCATCAACACCACAAGATTAGTTTTCTAGCCACCTCACTTTCGTTTGCGATCGAGTACTTGAATTTAGTAATAAAATACCTAAATCAAGGTTTAGAGTACTTAATTTCAGGAAATAAATACTCATATCCATGTAGAAAATACCTGCGAAGTGGAGGAGAACATCTAAGACTGACATGGTTGGTTTTATCAAGCATTCTACATAATAAGAACATCGATCCTCATCAACACCACAAAATTAGTTTTCTAGCCACCTCACTTTCCTTTACGGTCGAGTACTTGAATCAATAATAAAATACCTAAGTCAAGGTCTAAAGTACTTAACACCAGGAAATAAATACTCATATCCATGTAGAAAATACATGCGAATTGGGGGAGAACATCTAAGAGTGAAATGGTTGGTTTTATCAAGCATTCTACATAATAAGAACCTTGATCCTCATCAACACCACAAGACTAGTTTTCTAGCCACCTCACTTTCCTTTACGGTCGTAACAAAATACCTAAATCGGGGTCTAAAGTACCTAATTTCAGAAAATAAATACTCTATATTCATGTAGAAAATACCTGGAATTGGAGGAGAACATCTAAGACTGAAATTGTTTGTTTTATCAAGCATTCTACATAATAAGAACATTGATCCTCATCAACACCACAAAATCATTTTTCTAGCTACCTAACTTTCGTTTACTGTCGAGTACTTGAATTCAATAATAAAATACCTAAATTAAGGTGTAAAGTACTTAAGTTCAGGAGATAAATACTCATATTCATGTAGAAAATACCTGCGAAGTGGGGGAGAACATCTAAGACTGACATGGTTGGTTTTATCAACCATTCTACATAATAGGAACATTGATCCTCATCAACACCAGAAAATTAGTTTTCTTGCCTCCTCACTTTCGCTTACGGTCGAGTACTTGAATTCAATAATAAAATATATAAATCAAGGTCTAAAGTACTTAATTTCATAAAATAAATACTCATATTCATGTAGAAAGTGCCTGCGAATTCGGGGAGAACATCTAAGACTCAAATGGTTGGTTTTATCAGGCATTCTACATAATAAGAACATTGATCCTCATCAACACCACAAGACTAGTTTTCTAGCCACCTCACTTTCCTTTACGGTCGTAACAAAATACCTAAATCGGGGTCTAAAGTACTTAATTTCAGAAAATAAATACTCTATATTCATGTAGAAAATACCTGGAATTGGAGGAGAACATCTAAGACTGAAATTGTTTGTTTTATCAAGCATTCTACATAATAAGAACATTGATCCTCATCAACACCAGAAAATTAGTTTTCTAGCCACCTCACTTTCCTTTACTGTCGAGTACTTATCAATAATAAAATACCTAAGTCAAGGTCTAAAGTACTTAACACCAGGAAATAAATACTCATATCCATGTAGAAAATACATGCGAATTGGGGGAGAACATCTAAGAGTGAAATTGTTGGTTTTATCAAGCATTCTACATAATAAGAACATTGATCCTCATCAACACCACAAAATCATTTTTCTAGCTACCTAACTTTCGTTTACGGTCGAGTAGTTGAATTCAATAATAAAATACCTAAATTAAGGTGTAAAGTACTTAATTTCAGGAAATAAATACTCATATTCATGTAGAAAATACCTGCGAAGTGGGGGAGAACATCTAAGACTGACATGGTTGGTTTTATCAAGCATTCTACATAATAGAAACATTGACCCTCATCAACACCAGAAAATTAGTTTTCCAGCCACCCCACTTTCGTTTACGGTCGAGTACTTGAATTCAATAATAAAATACCTAAATCAAGGTCTAAAGTACTTAATTTCAGGAAATAAATACTCATATTCATGTAGAAAGTGCCTGCGAATTGGGGGAGAACATCTAAGACTGATACATGCGACATTTTACTCTAAAAGTGAATTTTCTCTCAACATGGCTATGTGTGATAATCAGTGAATTTTCCCATTGCATGCGAAAATTGTGAACAACTTGCGAGATTTCTTAACGTGCGAAAATTCTTTTTCCCTATGCGAAATTCTACACCAAACGCGAAATTTTTTTTTCATGTACCAAAATTGTCTCACATCACATGGATACTTTCAATCCAAATATTTTCTAAGTGTTGGAAAAAGGACTCTAAGTTAGCTTTATTTTCTTCGTTAACCATTTTGGGCACTTTTATGTCTCCTTTTATTGTTTCACCCATGACTCACTTATATCCATGTTCTCACAATTTAATCCATACTAATCTTGTTATAATTACTGTCAAGCACAGATATGACCAACAAAAATCAAGATACAATTGAAGCACTTGAGGCGGCTGCAATCCAAAGAGACATCGCTCGCATCGAGCTCAACACGCTTACCTATGTCCCACCGATCGAGCAGGTCTTCCCAACAAGTCAATGAGCTGCCTTGATTCCCAACAATTACATGGTGGACTTGGACAGCTTTCGGTGCGATGCCCCCATTATCATAGAGATCCTCAAAGGACATCCCCTCCGACACGCTCTCTCTCATGGCCAGCCAGAAGCTCAAGTCTATCTCCAACAGTTCTGGCACACTTTGCAGATAGTTGGACCGATCCACCTTGCTAAAACACTGTCCGCCAAAATCGATCAAAAAACAGTGGTCCTCACTCGCAAGATTGTCCAAGAAGTGCTTCAACTCCCTGTTTACTCACCATATGACCCACTACCATCCCATGAACAACTCATCGAGGACATCGACAGACTGGGCTATCAACCAGAAAACAAGAAAAAGAAGGGCCCACTCGTGCTTGGTGAAGTCAACACACGCAACCTACCTCAACCCTGGCGAACATTATATCTCCTACTGAACAAATGCATGTCAGGGAAGCATGCCGGCCAGGACCGTGGGAACCACCAAATCCTCACCATCCTAACCGGCGTCACCCACAACCGCAAGTACAACTACGCCGACGTCATATGGATGGATCTCGTCTCCATGATTCAACGTCGTGACCGTGAAATCGCCAAGGGAGTCACGAACCGCTTCGTACCCTACATGCGGTGGCTCCCAGCGTTCATCAGACACTTCCGCCTGTTCTCCACCAACATCCGCACCCGCCCGGCAACCGACCACTTCATAATCCCCACTGTCGAGAAGTTTGCCAAGAAAAACACTCCGGCAAAAGCTCGACACGCAATGATAATCCCGGACGACGTTCTCGCCTATGCAGACCCGACAAATCCGCACGTCCGAGAATATCGTGCCTCCACAGCCTCATTTCGTGAAAGCCCCCATCCACTATCCATCGTCCCTACGGAGCAGATTAACCCCACTGCTCCTAACCCCGGGACTAGCCAAAACCCCACCCCCACTACTAAAAAGTCGAGTCGCGCCGCATCTTCTTCCACCCGCGTACCGAAAAACGATCGCGTGAGGATGACGTAAGCCTCCCCACGGAGCGTCGATCGAAACAAAAACACGATCGACCTCCTCAGTCACATGCAAGCCGAGCCCAACCCGTAGGTACAGGAGGTGATGTGTTCACCTCCCGAGTAGAAGACGTGGCATTTGGCTCAACCACGCAAATGACCCCACCAATCCACTTATCTTCCTCTCTACAGGAAGATATTTCATTCCACGAGGAGCCACGTATACCATCGACATCCCACTTGGAGATAGTCGATGTTGAAACAAGCAGTCACTCGCCTCAGACTGCATCCTCTTCAATCACATTGAGTCTAGTGCCCTCACTCCCCATAATTTCACACGTTTCTAGGACACATACACCTATTACTGCACTACAGAGTCTCCGTGATTCTGTCAGAACGCTCGATGATATCTCTGTGATTGAGAGCGGAAGACCTAGCACGGCCAAACCGTGAGCCTAGGCCATCATTCGTTTGAGTCTGTCTCATCGATGATGCCAACGGGAAGTCTTAGTGACCCCGTCTTTTCCCGTCCTGTGCAAACGGGCGGCCGATCGGCTATCTTTTCCGATTCGGTGACAGTTGGGTTTCTTCGTGATTCCAACTTGTTAAACTTACCCCACTTCGTCACCGAGACCGCACTAGAGACTCGTCTTCAAGAGTTTGCAAAGACTCTTGAGGCGTCCATCCTCGATCAAGTCTATGCGCGTCTCGATGCGTCCACAATCGACAAAGACAAAGGTTTGGCACCGGAGACGCCACCACCAACTGAAAATGTTGACGTTGAAGCTGTTCTCTCCTCCATTTCCGCGGAGGAGCTCTTCTACCTCCTACGAGCAAGATTCGAGTCAATGACGGAACTCGACGAGGAGGAACAGCAGATGAAGAAAATAATGACTCAACCCATGTCTTGCCGCACTCAAGGCGAGTCTAGCGGGATCAGGCGCGACGATCAAGATCGCCGCGAGGGGGAGAATAGGCAGCCAGCCTAACAAACTCAAGGACCCATACAATCGACGCCGCCTGCCTATTAACCCACCCTATTAACCCCGAGTCACTAGCCAACCCTCACCACCACCTACAACCGGCTCCGAACCTCTAACTGTCACATCGGCGTTAGAGACCACCACCACACCTTCTCCACCCACCATCTCAGAACCTCTAACTGTCACATCGACGTTAGAGGCCACCACCACATCTACACCACCCGTTACCCAAATCATCCTCGCCAAAACCATCACCTCAACCGAACCACCAGAATCTCCACCACAACCATCCCCGCAATCCACAAACTCCTCCGACGCAACACCCTCGCCACCACACAGCCATACCCCTCACAATACCGATTCCAACGTGGCTTCCGAGGACATCTACTGCGCACAGAATGAGATCGAGGCCTACATCTTTAACGATGAATGGCTGTACACACCCGCCGATGCAGTAGCAGCCAGGAAGTTGGTGGAAAATGCTCGACGTCTGCTAAAAGAAGGTTCACTTACGCTGATCAATTGCAGACGACGAGAACGGAGAGGAGTATGACGCCGAACCCGCCCAGCTCGAGGACATTCTACAATTTCAAGCGCAGCAAGCTGAGACTCCTACTGCTCAACCGGATGTGCCCACGGCAGATATACCGGAAGCACCGTGGGAAAACAAAAAGATCACTGCGCCATTCCAAGAAGAGATCAGGAAGAGGATTTGGCGGCGCAAGGAGCAGATCATCACAACCTTCGACGAATATGAGCTGATGAACATCCAAAATTGGAGCGAGGAAAAGAAGCAGCTCTATCGATGGAGCCTTCTTTGCCACAAGTGCACAAAGAGGACGCTGTCCGATGAGGAAAACATCGCTCTGGAAATGAATCGGGCCCCCATCTGCAAAGTCACTGACCTCCGCCAAGAGTCGAAAGGACGTGTCCACTATCCAGTGTTCACAGTAATGAGGCATGATTAGAGCTACAGTGAAGTCAGTGAGGCGGACTTCAAGTTTCTGCCCCTGGGTGACCTATACAGCATGCTGGAATCCATGAAACAGTTCAGACTCGTCCTCAGAAGTTCTGGACATCTCGTACGAGCTGAACCGGTCCCCATGGGATATGTGGCTCTCAAGCGCCACATGCTCCGATAGGTCAGATTCTTCGCCACCCACGATCTGCAGATGGCGGTGGAGCACAACATGAAGAAGGTGAACCTAACTCACCCATCTTTCAAGAACGCGGACGACTACCGAGAAGGCGATGTGATCGACGGAGATGATCCGGCGGTCGCCTACTCGGACTACAAGGGAAAGATGAGGGTGCTGCGCTGCTCCGAAGTGGCAAAATTCTCATGGCACGCTGACCATCATCCAAGACAAACTCATGAGGATTTGCCGCATCCTTTCGGAAGAAGATCCACTCTGCCGATCCAAGTTCGCGAAGTTCATTGACGCTATTGCTGATCGAATGGTTCTTCGTAGGAATCTCCGCGCCTTCGAGTTCAAACTAGGACTTCGCGAAACACTAACACGCTATCCACCATCACGACGCCCAAGATCCAAGACTCCCAACAATTGACACAAAGGGGGAGATTGTTAGGATATTTATAGATTGTGTCAATAGTTTAAGTCTTAGGATTAATATTGTAATTATCCTTTTAGCTTGGGCTTTGAACTAGAATGTAATTATTTTATATTTAGTGTTTGGGCCTTAATATACCTAGGGTTAATGTGGTATATAAGGTTTCACCAACACAATTTGAAAGGTAATCAAAGATCAAAAGGCTAAACCCATTTTTCACACAATACACACACTTGAAGGTGAGAACCTCTCCCTTTTTCATTCCATCAAAGCCTCTTTGATTCCTTGTTTGGTGCATTCGGGACCAACATACCTAAACCAACGTCTAAAGTACTTAATTTCTGAAAAAAACTCGTATTCATGTAGAAAATACCTGCGAATTGGGGGAGAACACCTAAGACTGAAATGGTTGGTTTTATCAAGCATTCTACATAATAAGAACATTGATCCTCATCAACACCACAAGATTAGTTTTCTAGCCACCTCACTTTCGTTTACGGTCGAGTACTTGAATTCAATAATAAAATACCTAAATCATAGTCTAAAGTACTTAATTTCAGAAAATAAGTACTCGTATTCATGTAGAAAATACCTGCGAATTGGAGGAGAACATCTAAGACTGAAATGGTTGGTTTTATCAAGCATTCTACATAATAAGAACATCGATCCTCATAAACACCACAAAATTAGTTTTCTAGCCACCTCACTTTCGTTTACGGTCGAGTACTTTAATTCAATAATAAAATACCTAAATCAAGATCTAAAGTACTTAATTTCAGAAAATAAATACTCATATTCATGTAGAAAATACCTGTGAATTGGAGGAGAACATCTAAGACTGAAATGGTTTGTTTTATCAAGCATTCTACATAATAAGAACATCGATCCTCATCAACACCACAAAATTAGTTTTCTAGCCACCTCTCTTTCATTTACTGTCGAGTACTTGAATTCCATAATAAAATACCTAAGTCAAGGTCTAAAGTCCTTAACTCCAGGAAATAACTACTCATATCCATGTAGAAAATACCTGCGAATTGGGGGAGAACATCTAAGACTGAAATGGTTGGTTTTATCAAGCATTCTACATAATAAGAACATTGATCCTCATCAACACCACAAGATTAGTTTTCTAGCCACCTCACTTTCCTTCACGTACGAGTACTCGAATTCAATAATAAAATACCTAAATCATGGTCTAAAGTACTTAATTTCAGAAAATAAATACTCTTATTCATGTAGAAAATACCTGCGAATTGTGGTGGAACTTCTAAGACTGAAATGGTTGGTTTTATCAAGCATTCTACATAATAAGAACATCGATCCTCATCGACACCACGAGATTAGTTTTCTAGCCACCTCACTTTCGTTTACAGTCGAGTACTTGAATTCAATAATAAAATACCTAAATCAAGGTCTAAAGTACTTAATTTCAGGAAATAAATACTCATAGTCATGTAGAAAATACCTGCGAACTGGGGGAGAACATCTAAGACTGACGTGGTTGGTTTTATCAAGCATTCAACATAATAAGAACATTAATCCTCATCAACACCACAAGATTAGTTTTCTAGCCACCTCACTTTCCTTTACGGTCGAGTACTTGAATTCAATAATATAATACCTAAATCAAGGTCTAAAGTACTTAATTTCGGAAAATAAATACTCATATCCATGTAGAAAACACCTGCGAATTGGAGGAGAACATCTAAGACTGAAATGGTTGGTTTTATCAAGCATTTTACGTAATAAGAACATCGATCCTCATCAACACCACAAAATTAGTTTTCTAGCTACCTCACTTTCGTTTACGGTCGAGTACTTGAATTCAATAATAAAATACCTAAATCAAGGTCTTAAGTACTTAACTCCAGGAAATAACTACTCATATCCATGTAGAAAATACCTGCGAATTCGGGGAGAACATCTTAGACTGAAATGGTTGGTTTTATCAAGCATTCTACATAATAGGAACATTGATCCTCATCAACACCAGAAAATTAGTTTTCTGGCCACCTCACTTTCGTTTACGGTCGAGTACTTGAATTCAATAATAAAATACCTAAATCAAGGTCTAAAGTACTTAATTTCAGGAAATAAATACTCATAGTCATGTAGAAAATACCTGCGAAGTGGGGGAGAACATCGAAGACTGACATGGTTGGTTTTATCAAGCAACATTGATCCTCATCAACACCACAAGATTAGTTTTCTAGCCACCTCACTTTCCTTTACGGTCGAGTACTTGAATTCAATAATATAATACCTAAATCAAGGTCTAAAGTACTTAATTTCAGAAAATAAATACTCATATCCATGTAGAAAACACCTGCGAATTGGAGGAGAACATCTAAGACTGAAATGGTTGGTTTTATCAAGCATTCTACATAATAAGAACATCGATCCTCATAAACACCACAAAATTAGTTTTCTAGCCACCTCACTTTCGTTTATGGTCGAGTACTTGAATTCAATAATAAAATACCTAAATCAAGGTCTAAAGTACTTAATTTCAGAAAATAAATACTCATATTCATGTAGAAAATACCTGCGAATTGGGGGAGAACATCTAAGACTGAAATGGTTGGTTTTATCAAGCATTCTACATAATAAGAACATTGATCCTCATCAACACCACAAGATTAGTTTTCTAGCCACCTCACTTTCCTTCAAGGACGAGTACTTGAATTCAATAATAAAATACCTAAATCATGGTCTAAAGTACTTAATTTCAGAAAATAAATACTCATATTCATGTAGAAAATACCTGCAAATTGTGGTAGAACATCTAAGACTGAAATGGTTGGTTTTATCAAGCATTCTTCATAATAAGAACATTAATCCTCATCGACACCACGAGATTAGTTTTCTAGCCACCTCACTTTCGTTTACAGTCGAGTACTTGAATTCAATAATAAAATACCTAAATCAAGGTCTAAAGTACTTAATTTCAGGAAATAAATACTCATAGTCATGTAGAAAATACCTGCGAACTGGGGGAGAACATCTAAGACTGAAATGGTTGGTTTTATCAAGCATTCTACATAATAAGAACATTGATCCTCATCAACACCACAAGATTAGTTTTCTAGCCACCTCACTTTCCTTTACGGTCGAGTACTTGAATTCAATAATAAAATACCTAAATCAAGGTCTAAAGTACTTAATTTCAGAAAATAAATACTCATATCCATGTAGAAAACACCTGCGAATTGGAGGAGAACATCTAAGACTGAAATGGTTGGTTTTATCAAGCATTCTACATAATAAGAACATCGATCCTCATCTACCTCACTTACGGTCGAGTACTTGAATTAAATAATAAAATACCTAAATCAAGGTCTAAAGTACTTAACTCCAGGAAATAACTACTCATATCCATGTAGAAAATACCTGCGAATTCGGGGAGAACATCTAAGACTGAAATGGTTGGTTTTATCAAGCATTCTACATAATAGGAACACTGATCCTCATCAACACCAGAAAATTAGTTTTCTAGCCACCTCACTTTCCTTTACGATCGAGTACTTGAATTCAATGATAAAATACCTAAATCAAGGTCTAAAGTACCTAATTTCCGAAAATAAATACTCGTATTCATGTAGAAAATATCTGCGAATTGGGGGAGAACATCTAAGACTAAAATGGTTGGTTTTATCAAGCATTCTACATAATAAGAACATTGATCCTCATCAACACCACAAGATTAGTTTTCTAGCCACCTCACTTTCGTTTACGGTCGAGTACTTGAATTCAATAATAAAATACCTAAATCATGGTCTAAAGTACCTAATTTCAGAAAATAAATACTCGTATTCATGTAGAAAATACTTGCGAATTGGAGGAGAACATCTAAGACTGAAATGGTTGGTTTTATCAAGCATTCTACATAATAAGAACATCGATCCTCATAAACACCACAAAATTAGTTTTCTAGCCACCTCACTTTCATTTACGGTCGAGTACTTGAATTCAATAATAAAATACCTAAATCAAGGTCTAAAGTACTTAATTTCAGGAAATAAATACTCATATCCATGTAGAAAATACCTGCGAATTGGGGGAGAACATCTAAGACTGAAATGGTTGGTTTTATCAAGCATTCTACATAATAAGAACATTGATCCTCATCAACACCACAAGATTAGTTTTCTAGCCACCTCACTTTCCTTTACGAGTACTTGAATTCAATAATAAAATACCTAAATCAAGGTCTAAAGTACTTAATTTCAGAAAATAAATACTCATATTCATGTAGAAAATACCTGCGAATTGGGGGAACATCTAAGACTGAAATGGTTGGTTTTATCAAGCATTCTACATAATAAGAACATTGATCCTCATCAACACCACAAGATTAGTTTTCTAGCCACCTCACTTTCGTTTACAGTCGAGTACTTGAATTCAATAATAAAATACCTAAATCAAGGTCTAAAGTACTTAATTTCAGGAAATAAATACTCATAGTCATGTAGAAAATACCTGCGAACTGGGGGAGAACATCTAAGACTGAAATGGTTGGTTTTATCAAGCATTCTACATAATAAGAACATTGATCCTCATCAACACCACAAGATTAGTTTTCTAGCCACCTCACTTTCGTTTACGGTCGAGTACTTGAATTCAATAATAAAATACCTAAATCAAGGTCTAAAGTACTTAATTTTGGAAAATAAATACTCATATTCATGTAGAAAATACCTGCGAATTGGAGGAGAACATCTAAGACTGAAATGGTTGGTTTTATCAAGCATTCTACATAATAAGAACATCGATCCTCATCAACACCACAAAATTAGTTTTCTAGCCACCTCACTTTCGTTTACGGTCGAGTACTTGAATTCAATAATAAAATACCTAAATCAAGGTCTAAAGTACTTAATTCCAGGAAATAAATACTCATATCCATGTAGAAAATACCTGCGAATTGGGGAGAACATCTAAGACTGAAATGGTTGGTTTTATCAAGCATTCTACATAATAAGAACATTGATCCTCATCAACACCACAAAATTAGTTTTCTAGCCACCTCACTTTCGTTTACGGTCGAGTACTTGAATTCAATAATAAAATACCTAAATCAAGGTCTAAAGTACTTAATTTCAGGAAATAAATACTCATAGTCATGTAGAAAATACCTGCGAAGTGGGGGAGAACATCTAAGACTGAAATGGTTGGTTTTATCAAGCATTCTACATAATAAGAACATCGATCCTCATCAACACCACAAAATTAGTTTTCTAGCCACCTCACTTTCGTTTACGGTCGAGTACTTGAATTCAATAATAAAATACCTAAATCAAGGTCTAAAGTACTTAATTTCAGAAAATAAATACTCATATTCATGTAGAAAATACCTGCGAATTGGGGGAGAACATCTAAGACTGAAATGGTTGGTTTTATCAAGCATTCTACATAATAAGAACATTGATCCTCATCAACACCACAAGATTAGTTTTCTAGCCACCTCACTTTCCTTTACGGTCGAGTACTTGAATTCAATAATAAAATACCTAAATCAAGGTCTAAAGTACTTAATTTCAGAAAATAAATACTCATATTCATGTAGAAAATACCTGCGAATTGGGGTAGAACATCTAAGACTGAAATGGTTGGTTTTATCAAGCATTCTACATAATAAGAACATTGATCCTCATCAACACCACAAGATTAGTTTTCTAGCCACCTCACTTTCCTTTACGGTCGAGTACTTGAATTCAATAATAAAATACCTAAATCAAGGTCTAAAGTACTTAATTTCAGGAAATAAATACTCATATCCATGTAGAAAATACCTGCGAATTGGAGGAGAACATCTAAGACTGAAATGGTTGGTTTTATCAAGCATTCTACATAATAAGAACATTGATCCTCATCAACACCAGAAAATTAGTTTTCTAGCCACCTCACTTTCCTTTACGATCGAGTACTTGAATTCAACGATAAAATACCTAAATCAAGGTCTAAAGTACTTAATTTCAGAAAATAAATACTCATATCCATGTAGAAAACACCTGCGAATTGGAGGAGAACATCTAAGACTGAAATGGTTGGTTTTATCAAGCATTCTACATAATAAGAACATCGATCCTCATCTACCTCACTTACGGTCGAGTACTTGAATTAAATAATAAAATACCTAAATCAAGGTCTAAAGTACTTAACTCCAGGAAATAACTACTCATATCCATGTAGAAAATACCTGCGAATTGGGGGAGAACATCTAAGACTGAAATGGTTGGTTTTATCAAGCATTCTACATAATAAGAACATTGATCCTCATCAACACCACAAGATTAGTTTTCTAGCCACCTCACTTTCCTTTACGGTCGAGTACTTGAATTCAATAATAAAATACCTAAATCAAGGTCTAAAGTACCTAATTTCCGAAAATAAATACTCATATTCATGTAGAAAATACCTGCGAATTGGGGGAGAACATCTAAGACTGAAATGGTTGGTTTTATCAAGCATTCTACATAATAAGAACATTGATCCTCATCAACACCACAAGATTAGTTTTCTAGCCACCTCACTTTCGTTTACGGTCGAGTACTTGAATTCAATAATAAAATACCTAAATCAAGGTCTAAAGTACCTAATTTCAGAAAATAAATACTCGTATTCATGTAGAAAATACCTGCGAATTGGGGAGAACATCTAAGACTGAAATGGTTGGTTTTATCAAGCATTCTACATAATAAGAACATTGATCCTCATCAACACCACAAGATTAGTTTTCTAGCCACCTCACTTTCGTTTACGGTCGAGTACTTGAATTCAATAATAAAATACCTAAATCAATGTCTAAAGTACTTAATTTCAGAAAATAAATACTCATATTCATGTAGAAAATACCTGCGAATTGGGGGAGAACATCTAAGACTGAAATGGTTGGTTTTATCAAGCATTCTACATAATAAGAACATCGATCCTCATCAACACCACAAAATTAGTTTTCTAGCCACCTCACTTTCGTTTACGGTCGAGTACTTGAATTCAATAATAAAATACCTAAATCAAGGTCTAAAGTACTTAATTCCAGGAAATAAATACTCATATCCATGTAGAAAATACCTGCGAATTGGGGGAGAACATCTAAGACTGAAATGGTTGGTTTTATCAAGCATTCTACATAATAAGAACATTGATCCTCATCAATACCACAAAATTAGTTTTCTAGCCACCTCACTTTCGTTTACGGTCGAGTACTTGAATTCAATAATAAAATACCTAAATCAAGGTCTAAAGTACCTAACTTCCGAAAATAAATACTCGTATTCATGTAGAAAATACCTGCGAATTGGGGGAGAACATCTAAGACTGAAATGGTTGGTTTTATCAAGCATTCTACATAATAAGAACATTGATCCTCATCAACACCACAAGATTAGTTTTCTAGCCACCTCACTTTCGTTTACGGTCGAGTACTTGAATTCAATAATAAAATACCTAAATCAAGGTCTAAAGTACTTAATTTCTGGAAATAAATACTCATAGTCATGTAGAAAATACCTGCGAAGTGGGGGAGAACATCTAAGACTGACATGGTTGGTTTTATCAAGCATTCTTCATAATAAGAACGTTGATCCTCATCAACACCACAAGATTAGTTTTCTAGCCACCTCACTTTCCTTTACGGTCGAGTACTTGAATTCAATAATAAAATACCTAAATCAAGGTCTAAAGTACTTAACTCCAGGAAATAACTACTCATATCCATGTAGAAAATACATGCGAATTGGGGGAGAACATCTAAGACTGAAATGGTTGGTTTTATCAAGCATTCTACATAATAAGAACATCGATCCTCATAAACACCACAAAATTAGTTTTCTAGCCACCTCACTTTTGTTTACGGTCGAGTACTTGAATTCAATAATAAAATACCTAAATCAAAGTCTAAAGTACTTAATTTTAGGAAATAAATACTCATAGTCATGTAGAAAATACCTGCGAAGTCGGGGATAACATCTAAGACTGACATGGTTGGTTTTATCAAGCATTTACATAATAAGAACATCGATCCTCATCAACACCAAAAGATTAGTTTTCTAGCCACCTCACTTTCGTTTACGGTCGAGTACTTGAATTCAATAATAAAATACCTAAATCAAGGTCTAAAGTACCTAATTTCCGAAAATAAATACTCGTATACATGTAGAAAATACCTGGGAATTGGGGGAGAACATCTAAGACTGAAATGGTTGGTTTTATCAAGCATTCTACATAATAAGAACATTGATCCTCATCAATACCACAAAATTAGTTTTCTAGCCACCTCACTTTCGTTTACGGTCGAGTACTTGAATTCAATAATAAAATACCTAAATCATGGTCTAAAGTACTTAATTTCAGAAAATAAATACTCATATTCATGTAGAAAATACCTGCGAATTGGGGTAGAACATCTAAGACTGAAATGGTTGGTTTTATCAAGCATTCTACATAATAAGAACATTGATCCTCATCGAAACCACAAGATTAGTTTTCTAGCCACCTCACTTTCGTTTACGGTCGAGTACTTGAATTCAATAATAAAATACCTAAATCAAGGTCTAAAGTACTTAATTTCTGGAAATAAATACTCATAGTCATGTAGAAAATACCTGCGAAGTGGGGGAGAACATCTAAGACTGACATGGTTGGTTTTATCAAGCATTCTTCATAATAAGAACGTTGATCCTCATCAACACCACAAGATTAGTTTTCTAGCCACCTCACTTTCCTTTACGGTCGAGTACTTGAATTCAATAATAAAATACCTAAATCAAGGTCTAAAGTACTTAACTCCAGGAAATAACTACTCATATCCATGTAGAAAATACATGCGAATTGGGGAGAACATCTAAGACTGAAATGGTTGGTTTTATCAAGCATTCTACATAATAAGAACATCGATCCTCATAAACACCACAAAATTAGTTTTCTAGCCACCTCACTTTTGTTTACGGTCGAGTACTTGAATTCAATAATAAAATACCTAAATCAAGGTCTAAAGTACTTAATTTTAGGAAGTAAAGACTCATAGTCATGTAGAAAATACCTTCGAAGTTGGGGAGAACATCTAAGACTGACATGGTTGGTTTTATCAAGCATTTTACATAATAAGAACATCGATCCTCATCAACACCAAAAGATTAGTTTTCTAGCCACCTCACTTTCGTTTACGGTCGAGTACTTGAATTCAATAATAAAATACCTAAATCAAGGTCTAAAGTACCTAATTTCCGAAAATAAATACTCGTATACATGTAGAAAATACCTGCGAATTGGGGGAGAACATCTAAGACTGAAATGGTTGGTTTTATCAAGCATTCTACATAATAAGAACATTGATCCTCATCAATACCACAAAATTAGTTTTCTAGCCACCTCACTTTCGTTTACGGTCGAGTACTTGAATTCAATAATAAAATACCTCAATCATGGTCTAAAGTACTTAATTTCAGAAAATAAATACTCATATTCATGTAGAAAATACCTGCGAATTGGGGTAGAACATCTAAGACTGAAATGGTTGGTTTTATCAAGCATTCTACATAATAAGAACATTGATCCTCATCGAAACCACAAGATTAGTTTTCTAGCCACCTCACTTTCGTTTACGGTCGAGTACTTGAATTCAATAATAAAATACCTAAATCAAGGTCTAAAGTACTCTGGAAATAAATACTCATAGTCATGTAGAAAATACCTGCGAAGTGGGGGAGAACATCTAAGACTGACATGGTTGGTTTTATCAAGCATTCTTCATAATAAGAACGTTGATCCTCATCAACACCACAAGATTAGTTTTCTAGCCACCTCACTTTCTTTTACGGTCGAGTACTTGAATTCAATAATTAAATACCTAAATCAAGGTCTAAAGTACTTAATCCAGGAAATAAATACTCATATCCATGTAGAAAATACATGCGAATTGGGGGAGAACATCTAAGACTGAAATGGTTGGTTTTATCAAGCATTCTACATAATAAGAACATCGATCCTCATAAACACCACAAAATTAGTTTTCTAGCCACCTCACTTTTGTTTACGGTCGAGTACTTGAATTCAATAATAAAATACCTAAATCAAAGTCTAAAGTACTTAATTTTAGGAAGTAAATACTCATAGTCATGTAGAAAATACCTGCGAATTGGGGAGAACATCTAAGACTGAAATGGTTGGTTTTATCAAGCATTTTACATAATAAGAACATCGATCCTCATCAACACAAAAAGATTAGTTTTCTAGCCACCTCACTTTCGTTTACGGTCGAGTACTTGAATTCAATAATAAAATACCTAAATCAAGGTCTAAAGTACCTAATTTCCGAAAATAAATACTCGTATTCATGTAGAAAATACCTGCGAATTGGGGGAGAACATCTAAGACTGAAATGGTTGGTTTTATCAAGCATTCTACATAATAAGAACATTGATCCTCATCAACACCACAAGATTAGTTTTCTAGCCACCTCACTTTCGTTTACGGTCGAGTACTTGAATTCAATAATAAAATACCTAAATCAAGGTCTAAAGTACTTAATTTCAGAAAATAAATACTCATATTCATGTAGAAAATACCTGCGAATTGGGGAGAACATCTAAGACTGAAATGGTTGGTTTTATCAAGCATTCTACATAATAAGAACATTGATCCTCATCAACACCACAAGATTAGTTTTCTAGCCACCTCACTTTCGTTTACGGTCGAGTACTTGAATTCAATAATAAAATACCTAAATCAAGGTCTAAAGTACTTAATTTCTGGAAATAAATACTCATAGTCATGTAGAAAATACCTGCGAAGTGGGGGAGAACATCTAAGACTGACATGGTTGGTTTTATCAAGCATTCTTCATAATAAGAACGTTGATCCTCATCAACACCACAAGATTAGTTTTCTAGCCACCTCACTTTCGTTTACGGTCGAGTACTTGAATTCAATAATAAAATACCTAAATCAAGGTCTAAAGTACTTAATTTCAGGAAATAAATACTCATAGTCATGTAGAAAATACCTGCGAATTGGGGAGAACATCTAAGACTGAAATGGTTGGTTTTATCAAGCATTCTACATAATAAGAACGTTGATCCTCATCAACACCACAAGATTAGTTTTCTAGCCACCTCACTTTTCTTTACGGTCGAGTACTTGAATTCAATAATAAAATACCTAAATCAAGGTCTAAAGTACTTAATTCCAGGAAATAACTACTCATATCCATGTAGAAAATACCTGCGAATTGGGGGAACATCTAAGACTGAAATGGTTGGTTTTATCAAGCATTCTACATAATAAGAACATCGATCCTCATAAACACCACAAAATTAGTTTTCTAGCCACCTCACTTTTGTTTACGGTCGAGTACTTGAATTCAATAATAAAATACCTAAATCAAGGTCTAAAGTACCTAATTTCCGAAAATAAATACTCGTATTCATGTAGAAAATACCTGCGAATTGGGGGAGAACATGTAAGACTGAAATGGTTGGTTTTATCAAGCATTCTACATAATAAGAACATTGATCCTCATCAACACCACAAAATTAGTTTTCTAGCCACCTCACTTTCATTTACGGTCGAGTACTTGAATTCAATAATAAAATACCTAAATCAAGGTCTAAAGTACCTAATTTCCGAAATAAATACTCGTATTCATGTAGAAAATACCTGCGAATTGGGGGAGAACATCTAAGACTGAAATGGTTGGTTTTATCAAGCATTCTACATAATAAGAACATTGATCCTCATCAATACCACAAAATTAGTTTTCTAGCCACCTCACTTTCGTTTACGGTCGAGTACTTGAATTCAATAATAAAATACCTAAATCAAGGTCTAAAGTACTTAATTTCAGAAATAAATACTCATATTCATGTAGAAAATACCTGCGAATTGGGGAGAACATCTAAGACTGAAATGGTTGGTTTTATCAAGCATTCTACATAATAAGAACATTGATCCTCATCAAACCACAAGATTAGTTTTCTAGCCACCTCACTTTCGTTTACGGTCGAGTACTTGAATTCAATAATAAAATACCTAAATCAAGGTCTAAAGTACTTAATTTCTGGAAATAAATACTCATAGTCATGTAGAAAATACCTGCGAATTGGGGAGAACATCTAAGACTGACATGGTTGGTTTTATCAAGCATTCTACATAATAAGAACATTGATCCTCATCAACACCACAAGATTAGTTTTCTAGCCACCTCACTTTCCTTTACGGTCGAGTACTTGAATTCAATAATAAAATACCTAAATCAAGGTCTAAAGTACTTAACTCCAGGAAATAACTACTCATATCCATGTAGAAAATACCTGCGAATTGGGGGAGAACATCTAAGACTGAAATGGTTGGTTTTATCAAGCATTCTACATAATAAGAACATCGATCCTCATAAACACCACAAAATTAGTTTTCTAGCCACCTCACTTTTGTTTACGGTCGAGTACTTGAATTCAATAATAAAATACCTAAATCAAGTCTAAAGTACTTAATTTTAGGAAATAAATACTCATAGTCATGTAGAAAATACCTGCGAATTGGGGAGAACATCTAAGACTGACATGGTTGGTTTTATCAAGCATTCTACATAATAAGAACATCGATCCTCATCAACACCAAAAGATTAGTTTTCTAGCCACCTCACTTTCGTTTACGGTCGAGTACTTGAATTCAATAATAAAATACCTAAATCAAGGTCTAAAGTACCTAATTTCCGAAAATAAATACTCGTATTCATGTAGAAAATACCTGCGAATTGGGGGAGAACATCTAAGACTGAAATGGTTGGTTTTATCAAGCATTCTACATAATAAGAACATTGATCCTCATCAACACCACAAAATTAGTTTTCTAGCCACCTCACTTTGTTTACGGTCGAGTACTTGAATTCAATAATAAAATACCTAAATCAAGGTCTAAAGTACCTAATTTCCGAAAATAAATACTCGTATTCATGTAGAAAATACCTGCGAATTGGGGAGAACATCTAAGACTGAAATGGTTGGTTTTATCAAGCATTCTACATAATAAGAACATTGATCCTCATCAACACCACAAAATTAGTTTTCTAGCCACCTCACTTTCGTTTACGGTCGAGTACTTGAATTCAATAATAAAATACCTAAATCAAGGTCTAAAGTACTTAATTTCCGAAAATAAATACTCATATTCATGTAGAAAATACCTGCGAATTGGGGAGAACATCTAAGACTGAAATGGTTGGTTTTATCAAGCATTCTACATAATAAGAACATTGATCCTCATCAACACCACAAGATTAGTTTTCTAGCCACCTCACTTTCGTTTACGGTCGAGTACTTGAATTCAATAATAAAATACCTAAATCAAGGTCTAAAGTACTTAATTTCAGAAAATAAATACTCATATTCATGTAGAAAATACCTGCGAATTGGGGAGAACATCTAAGACTGAAATGGTTGGTTTTATCAAGCATTCTACATAATAAGAACATTGATCCTCATCAAACCACAAGATTAGTTTTCTAGCCACCTCACTTTCGTTTACGGTCGAGTACTTGAATTCAATAATAAAATACCTAAATCAAGGTCTAAAGTACTTAATTTCTGGAAATAAATACTCATAGTCATGTAGAAAATACCTGCGAATGGGGGAGAACATCTAAGACTGAAATGGTTGGTTTTATCAAGCATTCTACATAATAAGAACATTGATCCTCATCAACACCACAAGATTAGTTTTCTAGCCACCTCACTTTCCTTTACGGTCGAGTACTTGAATTCAATAATAAAATACCTAAATCAAGGTCTAAAGTACTTAATTCAGGAAATAAATACTCATATCCATGTAGAAAATACCTGCGAATTGGGGAGAACATCTAAGACTGAAATGGTTGGTTTTATCAAGCATTCTACATAATAAGAACATCGATCCTCATCAACACCACAAATTAGTTTTCTAGCCACCTCACTTTTGTTTACGGTCGAGTACTTGAATTCAATAATAAAATACCTAAATCAAGGTCTAAAGTACTTAATTTTAGGAAATAAATACTCATAGTCATGTAGAAAATACCTGCGAATTGGGGAGAACATCTAAGACTGACATGGTTGGTTTTATCAAGCATTTACATAATAAGAACATCGATCCTCATCAACACCAAAAGATTAGTTTTCTAGCCACCTCACTTTCGTTTACGGTCGAGTACTTGAATTCAATAATAAAATACCTAAATCAAGGTCTAAAGTACCTAATTTCCGAAAATAAATACTCGTATTCATGTAGAAAATACCTGCGAATTGGGGGAGAACATCTAAGACTGAAATGGTTGGTTTTATCAAGCATTCTACATAATAAGAACATTGATCCTCATCAACACCACAAAATTAGTTTTCTAGCCACCTCACTTTCGTTTACGGTCGAGTACTTGAATTCAATAATAAAATACCTAAATCAAGGTCTAAAGTACCTAATTTCCGAAAATAAATACTCATATTCATGTAGAAAATACCTGCGAATTGGGGAGAACATCTAAGACTGAAATGGTTGGTTTTATCAAGCATTCTACATAATAAGAACATTGATCCTCATCAATACCACAAGATTAGTTTTCTAGCCACCTCACTTTCGTTTACGGTCGAGTACTTGAATTCAATAATAAAATACCTAAATCATGGTCTAAAGTACTTAATTTCAGAAAATAAATACTCATATTCATGTAGAAAATACCTGCGAATTGGGGAGAACATCTAAGACTGAAATGGTTGGTTTTATCAAGCATTCTACATAATAAGAACATTGATCCTCATCGACACCACAAGATTAGTTTTCTAGCCACCTCACTTTCGTTTACGGTCGAGTACTTGAATTCAATAATAAAATACCTAAATCAAGGTCTAAAGTACTTAATTTCGGGAAATAAATACTCATAGTCATGTAGAAAATACCTGCGAATGGGGGAGAACATCTAAGACTGAAATGGTTGGTTTTATCAAGCATTCTACATAATAAGAACGTTGATCCTCATCAACACCACAAGATTAGTTTTCTAGCCACCTCACTTTCGTTTACGGTCGAGTACTTGAATTCAATAATAAAATACCTAAATCAAGGTCTAAAGTACTTAAATTTCCGAAAATAAATACTCGTATTCATGTAGAAAATACCTGCGAATTGGGGGAGAACATCTAAGACTGAAATGGTTGGTTTTATCAAGCATTCTACATAATAAGAACATCGATCCTCATAAACACCACAAAATTAGTTTTCTAGCCACCTCACTTTCGTTTACGGTCGAGTACTTGAATTCAATAATAAAATACCTAAATCAAGGTCTAAAGTACTTAATTTTAGGAAATAAATACTCATAGTCATGTAGAAAATACCTGCGAAGTTGGGGAGAACATCTAAGACTGACATGGTTGGTTTTATCAAGCATTTTACATAATAAGAACATCGATCCTCATCAACACCAAAAGATTAGTTTTCTAGCCACCTCACTTTCGTTTACGGTCGAGTACTTGAATTCAATAATAAAATACCTAAATCAAGGTCTAAAGTACCTAATTTCCGAAAATAAATACTCATATTCATGTAGAAAATACCTGCGAATTGGGGGAGAACATGTAAGACTGAAATGGTTGGTTTTATCAAGCATTCTACATAATAAGAACATTGATCCTCATCAACACCACAAAATTAGTTTTCTAGCCACCTCACTTTCATTTACGGTCGAGTACTTGAATTCAATAATAAAATACCTAAATCAAGGTCTAAAGTACCTAATTTCCGAAAATAAATACTCGTATTCATGTAGAAAATACCTGCGAATTGAGGGAGAACATCTAAGACTGAAATGGTTGGTTTTATCAAGCATTCTACATAATAAGAACATTGATCCTCATCAATACCACAAGATTAGTTTTCTAGCCACCTCACTTTCGTTTACGGTCGAGTACTTGAATTCAATAATAAAATACCTCAATCATGGTCTAAAGTACTTAATTTCAGAAAATAAATACTCATATTCATGTAGAAATACTTGCGAATTGGGGAGAACATCTAAGACTGAAATGGTTGGTTTTATCAAGCATTCTACATAATAAGAACATTGATCCTCATCGACACCACAAGATTAGTTTTCTAGCCACCTCACTTTCGTTTACGGTCGAGTACTTGAATTCAATAATAAATACCTAAATCAAGGTCTAAAGTACTTAATTTCGGGAAATAAATACTCATAGTCATGTAGAAAATACCTGCGAATTGGGGAGAACATCTAAGACTGACATGGTTGGTTTTATCAAGCATTCTACATAATAAGAACATTGATCCTCATCAACACCACAAGATTAGTTTTCTAGCCACCTCACTTTTCTTTACGGTCGAGTACTTGAATTCAATAATAAAATACCTAAATCAAGGTCTAAAGTACTTAATCCAGGAAATAAATACTCATATCCATGTAGAAAATACATGCGAATTGGGGGGAACATCTAAGACTGAAATGGTTGGTTTTATCAAGCATTCTACATAATAAGAACATTGATCCTCATCAACACCACAAAATTAGTTTTCTAGCCACCTCACTTTCATTTACGGTCGAGTACTTGAATTCAATAATAAAATACCTAAATCAAGGTCTAAAGTACCTAATTTCCGAAAATAAATACTCGTATTCATGTAGAAAATACCTGCGAATTGGGGAGAACATCTAAGACTGAAATGGTTGGTTTTATCAAGCATTCTACATAATAAGAACATTGATCCTCATCAACACCACAAGATTAGTTTTCTAGCCACCTCACTTTCGTTTACGGTCGAGTACTTGAATTCAATAATAAAATACCTAAATCAAGGTCTAAAGTACTTAATTTCAGAAAATAAATACTCCATATTCATGTAGAAAATACTTGCGAATTGGGGAGAACATCTAAGACTGAAATGGTTGGTTTTATCAAGCATTCTACATAATAAGAACATTGATCCTCATCAACACCACAAAATTAGTTTTCTAGCCACCTCACTTTCGTTTACGGTCGAGTACTTGAATTCAATAATAAAATACCTAAATCAAGGTCTAAAGTACCTAATTTCCGAAAATAAATACTCGTATTCATGTAGAAAATACCTGCGAATTGGGGGAGAACATCTAAGACTGAAATGGTTGGTTTTATCAAGCATTCTACATAATAAGAACATTGATCCTCATCAACACCACAAAATTAGTTTTCTAGCCACCTCACTTTCGTTTACGGTCGAGTACTTGAATTCAATAATAAAATACCTAAATCAAGGTCTAAAGTACCTAATTTCCGAAAATAAATACTCGTATTCATGTAGAAAATACCTGCGAATTGGGGAGAACATCTAAGACTGAAATGGTTGGTTTTATCAAGCATTCTACATAATAAGAACATTGATCCTCATCAACACCACAAGATTAGTTTTCTAGCCACCTCACTTTCGTTTACGGTCGAGTACTTGAATTCAATAATAAAATACCTCAATCATGGTCTAAAGTACTTAATTTCAGAAAATAAATACTCATATTCATGTAGAAAATACTTGCGAATTGGGGTAGAACATCTAAGACTGAAATGGTTGGTTTTATCAAGCATTCTACATAATAAGAACATTGATCCTCATCAACACCACAAGATTAGTTTTCTAGCCACCTCACTTTCGTTTACGGTCGAGTACTTGAATTCAATAATAAACATACCTAAATCAAGGTCTAAAGTACTTAATTTCGGGAAATAATACTCATAGTCATGTAGAAAATACATGCGAAGTGGGGGAGAACATCTAAGACTGACATGGTTGGTTTTATCAAGCATTCTTCATAATAAGAACGTTGATCCTCATCAACACCACAAGATTAGTTTTCTAGCCACCTCACTTTCCTTTACGGTCGAGTACTTGAATTCAATAATAAAATACCTAAATCAAGGTCTAAAGTACCTAATTTCTGAAAATAAATACTCGTATTCATGTAGAAAATACCTGCGAATTGGGGGAGAACATGTAAGACTGAAATGGTTGGTTTTATCAAGCATTCTACATAATAAGAACATCGATCCTCATAAACACCACAAAATTAGTTTTCTAGCCACCTCACTTTTGTTTACGGTCGAGTACTTGAATTCAATAATAAAATACCTAAATCAAAGTCTAAAGTACTTAATTTTAGGAAGTAAAGACTCATAGTCATGTAGAAAATACCTTCGAAGTTGGGGAGAACATCTAAGACTGACATGGTCGGTTTTATCAAGAATTTTACATAATAAGAACATTGTTGGTCCCGAAATGCACCAAACAAGGAATCAAAGAAGCTAGATGGAATGTAAAAGGGAGAGTTTCTCACCTTCAAGTGTGTGTAGTGTGTGAAAACGAGATTTAGCTTTTTAATCTTTGATTACCTTTCAAAGTGAGTTTGTAAAACCTTATATACCACATTAACCCTAGGTATATTAAGGCCCAATCACTAAAAAATAAAATAATTACAATCTGGTCCAAAGTCCAAGCTAAAGATAATTACATAATTAATCCCAAGACTTAAACTATTGACACAACCAATTAAGTATCCTAACAATCTCCCCCTTTGTGTCAATTGTTGGAAGTCTTGATCTTGGGCGTTGGGATGGTGGATTAACGTGTGAGTGTTTCGCGAAGCCCTAGTTTGAACTCGAAGGCGCGGAGATTCCTTCGAAGAACCATTCTATCGCTATAGCGTCAATGAGCTTCGCGAACTTGGATCGGCAGAGGGGATCTTCTTCCGAAAGGATACGGCAAATTCTCATGAGTTTGTCTTGGATGATGGTGAGCGTTCCATCTGAGAATTTTGCCACTTCGGAGCAGCGCAGGAGCCTCATCTTTCCCTTGTAGTTCGAGTAGGCGACCGCCGGATCATCTCCGTCGATCACATCGCCCTCTCGATAGTCGTCTGCGTTCTTGAAAGATGGTCGAGTCAGGTTCACCTTCTTCAGATTATGTTCCACCGCCATCTGCAGATCGTGGGTGGCGTAGAATCTGACCTGTCGGAGCATGTGGCGCTTGATAGCCACATATCCCATGGTGACCGGTTCAGCACGTACGAGATGTCCAGAGCTTCTGAGGACGAGTCTGAACTGTTTCAGGGATTCCAGCATGCTATATAGGTCGCTCAGGCGCAGAAACTTGAAGTCCGCCTCACTGACTTCACAGTAGCTCTCATCCTGCCTCATTACCGTGAATACCGGGTAATGGACAGGTCCTTTGGACTCTTGGCGGAGGTCAGTGACTTTGCAGATGGGGGCTCGACTCATTTCCTGAGCGATGTTTTCCTCATCGGACAGCGTCCTATCCGTGCATTTGTGGCACAGAAGGCTCCATCGATAGAGTTGCTTCTTTCTCTCGCTCCAACCTTGGATGTTCATCAGCTCATACTCATCGAAGGTGGTGACGATCTTCTCCTTGCGCCGCCAGATCCTCTTCCTGATTTCTTCCTGAAATGGCGCGGTGATCTTTTTGTTTTCCCACGGTGCTTCCGGTATATCCACCGTGGGCACATCCGTTTGAGCAGCAGGGGCCTCAGTTTGCTGCGCTTGGAATTGAAGGATGTTCTCGAGCTCGGCCGGTTCAGCGTCGTACTCCTCTCCGTTCTCGTCGTCTGCGGTGTTGATCAGCGTGAGCGAGGCTTCCATTAGCAGACGTCGAGCGTTTTCCACCAGCTTCCTGGCTGCTACTGCATCGGCGGGTGTGTACAGCCATTCATCGTTGAAGATGTAGGCCTCGATCTCGTTTTGTGCGCAGTAGACATCCTCGGAAGCCAGGTTGGAATCGATGTCGAGAGGGGTATGGCTATGTGATGGCGAGATTGTTGCTTCGGAGGAGTTTGTGGATTGTGGGGAAGGTTGTGGTGGAGATTCAGGTGGTTCGGTTGAGGTGATGGTTTTGGCAAGGATGATTTGGGTAATTGGTGGCGTAGATGTGGTGGTGGCCTCTAACGTCGATGTGACAGTTAGAGGTTCTGTGTTGGTGGGTGGAGACGGTGTGGAGGTGGTCTCTAATGTCGATGTGACGATTAGAGTTTCTGAGACGGTGATGGGTAGTGGTGAGGGTGATTTGGTTAATGACTCGGGGTTGATGGGATGGGATTTTTGGCTAGTGGGGTGTGAGGTTTCTGTTGCGGGTGCCGTTTCAGGTCCAGAGGAGGAGGGCGGCGTCGATTGTACGAGTCCTTGAGGTTGTGCGCCAAGCTGCCTATTCATCTCCCCCTCGCGGCGATCTTGATCATCGTCTTGATCGTCGCGCCTGATCCTGCTCGTCTCGCCTAGAGTGCGGCAAGACATGGTTGCAACATTATCTTCTTCATCTGCTGTTCCTCCTCGTCGAGTTCCGTCATTGACTCAAATCTAGCTCTGAGGATGTAGAAGAGCTCCTTGGCGGAATGGAGGAGAGAACAGCGTCCGCGTCCTCATTTTGCTTCGGTGGTGGCGTCTCCGGGGCCACACCTTTGCCTTTGTCGATCGTGGACGCTTCGAGACGCGCGTAGACTTTGTCTAAAATCGACGCCTCAAGAGTCTTTGCAAACTCTTGAAGACGTGTCTCTAGCGCGGCCTCGGTGACGAAGTGGGGTAAATCTAACAAGTTGGAATCACGAAGAACTCCAACTGACACCGACTCGGTGAATATAGCCGATCGGCCGCCCGTTTGCACAGGACTGGAAAAGACGGGGTCACTCAGACTTCCCGTTGGCATCATCGATGAGACAGACTCAGTCGAATGATGGCCTAGGCTCACGGTTGTTGTGATGTTGGCCGTGCTAGGTCTTCCGCTCTCAGTCACAGAGACATCAGCGAGCGTTCTGACAGGGTCACGAAGACTCTGTGGTGCGGTAAGAGGTGTATGTGGCCTAGAAACGCAAGAAATTATGGGGAGTGAGGGCACTAGACTCGATGTGCATGAAGAGGATGCAGTCTGAGGCGAGGGACTGCTTGTTTCAACATCGATCATCTCCAAGTGGGATGTCGATGGTATACGTGGCTCCTCGTGCAATGAAATACCTTCCTGTAGAGAGGAAGATAAGTGGGTTGGTGGGGTTGTTTGCGTGGTTGAGCCAGATGCCACGTCTTCTACTCGGGAGGTGAACACATCACCTCCTGTACCTATTGGTTCGGCTCGGCTTATTTGTGGCTGAGGAGGTCGATCGTGTTTTTGTTTCGATCGACGCTCCGTGGGACGGCTTACGTCATCCTTACGCGCCCGTTTTTTCGGAACGCGGGTGGAAGAGGATGCGGCGTGACTCGATGACTTTTTGGAGGTGGTGGTGGGGGTTTGGCTAGTCCCGAGGTTAGGAGCAGGGGGGTTGATCTGCTCCGTAGGGACAGTGGATAGAGGGTGCGGGGTTTCACGGAAGGATGCGGTTGAGGCACGGTATTCTTGGACGTGCGGGTTGGTCTGGTCGGCGTAGGCGAGCACGTCGTCCGGAATCACCATTGCGTGTCGATCCTTCGCCGGTGTGTTCTTCTTGGCGAACTTCTCGACAGTTGGGATTTGGAAGTGCTCTGCTGCCGGACGGATGCGGATGTTGGTTGAGTGCAGGCGGAAGTGCTTGATCAGAGCTGGGAGCCATCGCATGTATGGGACGAAGCGGTTCGGGACTCCCTTGGCTACTTCCCGGTCGCGGCGCTGGATCATGGAGACTAGGTCCATCCAGATGATGTCGGCGTAGTTGTACTTGCGGTTGTGAGCGATGCCGGTCAGATGGTGAGGATTTGAATGTTTCCACGATCCTGACCAGCATGCTTTCCTGACATGCACTTGTTCACCAGCAGGTACAGTGTCCGCCAGGGTTGTGGTAGGTTGCGGGTGGTGACTTCACTGAGGACAAGTGGGCCTTTCTTCTTCTTCTTGTATCTGGTTGATAGCCCAGTCTGTCGATGTCTTCAATGAGTTGTTCATGTGTTGGTATGGATCATAGGGTGAGTAAACGGGAGTTGAAGGACTTCTTGGAGTATTTTGCGATTGAGGACCACCGTTTCTTGGTCGATTTGGGCGGATAAGGTTTTGGCAAGGGTATTGGTCCAGCTATCTGAAGCGTATGCCAGAATTGTTGGAGGTACACCTGTGCTTCTGGTTCGCCATGAGTTAGGGCGTGGCGAAGTGGGTGTCCTTTGAGTATTTCTATGATGACGGGGGCATCGCACCGAAAGCTATCCAGGTCCACCATGTAGTTGTTGGGAATTAGGGCTGCCCATTGACTTAGTGGGAAGATCTCCTCGGCTGGTGGGACATAGGTACGCGTGTGAAGTTCGATGCGAGTGACCTTCCTTTGGATTGCAGCCGCCTCTAGTGCTTCAAGTGTACTTTGGTCTTTATCCGTCATGTCTGTGCTTAACAGAAATTGGAGCACGGTTAGTACCGGTGACATGGAAAAATTTGCTAAGTATAACACATGGTCATATTGAGAAAAAATTCGCATTTCGTTGTAAAATTTCATATGCATGGAAATTTTCGCAAGTTAGGAAGTCACGCACATTATCCAAAATTTTCGCATAAAGAAAATTTAGCACTTAGAAATTTTGAATCGAAGACAATTTTCGCATGTAGAGTGGAATTTTCGCATTAATGAGATTTTTTCGCAAGTATGGAAAGATTTTCGCAAGTGTGGAATCTCGCAAGTTGTGCAAATTTTGCATATAATGTGAATTTTCGCAAGTCTTGTAAATCACGTATTGAGGGTAATTTTCGCAGATTGAATGAATTTCGCAAGTATGAGCACATAGACAAGTCATGAGGAATTTTCGCAAGTGTCAGTTCATAGAAATTTTCGCAAGAATGGAAGTTTTCGCAAGTTATATGAAAGAGTCATGACGTGAGAAATTTCGCAGATTGAGTGTGCAAGTATAAGAATTTCGCAAGTTGAGAAATTCCCAGTTTGTCAAATTTTTTCGCATGTAATGAGATTTTCGCATATTAATGGAAATTACGCATTGAGAAAGGTTTCGTATGCGAAAAGATGTGATATGGAGTGAAGGTGCGAAAATTTCGCGTGGTATGGCTTACTGTAGCAGCGAAAATTATGACATATGGAAAAATTTTTCTCGCATAAAAACTTCGCGGGATTTTACTCATTGTAGCCGCGAAAAAATCAATGAAGGATTTTCGCATATTATGGAAATTACGCATTGAGAAAGGTTTCGTATGCGAAAAGATGTGATATGGAGTGAAGGGTGCGAAAATTTCGCGTGGTATGGCTTACTGTAGCAGCGAAAATTATGACATATGGAAAAATTTTTCTCGCATAAAAACTTCGCGGGATTTTACTCACTGTAGCCGCGAAAAAATCAATGTTAAAGTAATTTTCAGAAAATTTTCTCGGATACATTTTCGCAGGATTATGCATACTGTAGCACGGAAATTTGAACATGAGAAATTTCGGATTGAAAACTTTCGCGGTATGTATCTCACTGTAGCTGCGAAAAATTCTATCATTTTCTGAAAAACTTTCGCGGAATTTAACATTTAAAGCAATTTCTCAGAAATTTTCGCAGTGAAGAACATGGTGTTTAAACGTTCGAAATGCGCGATGAATTTTTGCCTTAGACCCACGCAAATCTTAACCAAAATACGATAATCTGGACTTAATCGACTCGAAATCAGATGGGCAAAGCATATTTGGGATTATTAAACATCAAAATCTAACATGCGTTCGATTCAGAGCCGAGAAAGTTTTAACCCTAACCAAGCAATTTAATTAAAACGGGCAAAACAGGGTAAAATCGAACATAAATTGGGCTATTTAAGATGTATTCATACCGAAAAGCTGATTTGCGATGATGGATTTAGCAGGAAACGAAGTTTGAATGCAGATTTTGACGATGACGACGATGCGGAGAGATGCGAAAGTTTGAAATAGGGTTTGCGAATTTTTTGAATTTTTCTCGGGATTTTTAGGATAGTGAAAAATGTGAAGGTTTTGGGGTTTTTACGATTGTATACTGTGCATGCGAAATTTTTGAGTAAATGGGCCGAAATTTCGCGGGCTTGGTCAAAATTCAGCTTAGCTGAATTTCGCGGACTTGGTCCCAATTTTGACCCCTTTTGACTTGAAAATTTTAAATTCAGCCCAAAATGTTTTGATCGGTCCGATTTTGACTCAGTTTGACCAGACTTTAAAATTTCAACCCAATTTTTTTTTTTTTTTTTTTTTTTAAATAATGAAAATAAGACAACTCCCCCTTAATCGTAAAACTTCCCGTTTTAAATAATGAAATATCAGACGCTCCCCCTTAATCTAAAAACTCCCCCTCAACCGACATAATCCAGAAGACACATAAAAATTCAGAAGACACATAGATAATAGAGTGAAGTGGAAAGGAATATGTATACTTAATCAAGGTTCATGTAGAGACGATTGATCACAACTGAATATTCAACATGCCCAACATAGTCACTAGGTGTTGGAATCGTTTGATATCCAACGGTTTTGTGAAAATGTCGGCCAGTTGGTCTTCGGTTGTGACGTAGTGCAATTCAATTGTCCCTTGTTCTACATGTTCTTTGATGAAGTGGTGACGAATATCTATGTGTTTTGTTCTAGAGTGATGTACCGGATTACTTGTCATCGCAATAGCACTTTTTGAGTCACAATAAATGGGAATTTTATCAATATGAATATTAAATCTCGTAGTTGGGTTCTCATCCACAAAAGCTGTGAACAGCAACTAGCGGCGGCGACATATTCTGCCTCCGTCGACGAAGTTGAGACACAGTTTTGTTTTCGAGACGACCAACTTACGAGTTTACCGCCCAAGAAGTGTGCAGCTCCAGAGGTGCTTTTTCTGTCCATCTTGCATCCTGCATAGTCCGAGTCAGAGAATCCAACCAGCTTGAAGTCCGATTGAGTGGGGTACCACAAACCCAGATTGGGTGTCCCTTTGAGATAGCGGAGAATCCTTTTAACAGCAGTGAGGTGGGATTCCTTGGTGTTGCTTGGAAACGAGCGCAGATTCCTGTCGAGAGAACGATATCTGGTCGACTAGCAGTGAGGTACAGAAGAGATCCTATTATCCCTCGATAGATGGTTTGGTCAACAGGAGCACCAGATGGGTCCGCATCGGGTCGGCCAGAGGGAGACATAGGTGTTGCAGCAGTCTTAGCATCCTTCATTCCATATTTCTCGAGGATGTCATGGATGTATTTGGACTGGTTGATGAAGATTCCGTCGGGGAGTTGCTTTACTTGAAGACCAAGAAAGAAATTCAGCTCGCCCATCATACTCATTTCAATTTTTCCTTCATCAATTCTGCGAACTCTTCACATAGTTGTGGTTCAGTTGATCCAAAAATGATATCATCGACATAAATCTGTACAATCATGATGTCCGGGCCACTCCGCTTGGTGAAGAGGGTTGTATCCAGAGATCCTTTCTTGAATCCAGACTGAACGAGAAAATCTGAGAGGACGTCATACCAAGCCCGGGGAGCCTGTTTTAGTCCGTAGAGGGCCTTGTAGAGTCGATATACGTGATGAGGAAACTCTTCGCTCAAGAACCCTTCAGGTTGATCAACGTACACTTCTTCTTTGAGAAATCCATTCAGAAATGCCGTCTTCACGTCCATTTGGTAGACTTTAAAGTTCTTGTGAGCAGCAAAGGCAAGAAACATTCGTATGGCTTCGATCCTGGCAACTGGGGCGAAGGTTTCATCGTAGTCGATGCCTTCTTGTTGGTTATACCCCTTAGCCACAAGTCTTGCTTTGTTGCGAATAACAACACCATCTTCGTCCTTTTTGTTCTTAAAGATCCATTTTGTGCCGATAATGGATCTATTGTGAGGCCGTGGTACGAGTTCCCAAACTTGTAGGCGTTCAAACTGATTTATTTCTTCCTGCATTGCAATCAGCCAATCAGGATCATTGAGTGCTTCTGCTACTCGTGATGGTTCGACTTGACTGAGATAGCAAGCAAACAAACTCTCATTCATCGTAGCCGAACGTGTCGAAACACCGGATGTAGGATCCCCAATTATCTGATTGGTAGGGTGAGAGCGAGCCCAGAGTGGTACATTGGATTGTGAGGAGCTGGTCGCATTTGTGTCGATTTGAACCTCATTGGATTGGGGCCCGGTGTCCGAAGAGGAGATCTCAATCGTATTTAATTGAGAGGGTTCAGCATCAGGATCAGCAATATTCCCAGGGTTGGGTAGGATGTCGTCTTCGTTAAGATTGAGTGCATCCATGTTTGGAGGGACGACGTTATTGCCGGTAGCTGGTGGTGTAGGTGGAGTGGGTGCAGCGGTAGGTTGAGTGGTGGCGACGGGAGTCTTGGGAACTGGGTAGAAGTACTCGAAGAGCAGATCGAGATCCAATTCGCCACAATTGCCCTCAGATGAGGAAGTTCCCGCCGTTGAAGGTTGACCTTTTGTCAACGATTGTAGAAGACCTGGTTCTGGACTGATATGGCCAGAAGCTATGAGATCGCCTTCGCTTTCATCAAAAGAGACATTCGTGCTTTCTATTACTGACCGTTTCTCCTTAAGATAGACTCTGTATGCCTTTGAATTCAGTGAATATCCAACAAAGATGCCTTCAAGAGCTTTTGGATCAAGCTTCCCAAGATGTTGGCGATCATTGGCCACAAAACATCGGCAACCGAAGACCCTTAGATAAGATATATCGGGATACGCCGGTTATTCAGCATCTCGTATGGGTGCGGTTGAATCTCTTGTGGATGGAAGCCCGGTTCTGTGTGTAGCAAGCCGTTTGAATAGCTTCGCCCCAAAGAGAATGAGGAAGTCCGGATTGGATGAGAAGAGTCCTGGCAGCTTCAACTAGTGTCCTGTTCTTGCGCTCAACGACACCATTCTGTTCCGGTGTCTTCACAGCTGAGAACTGTTGAGTGATGCCCTGAGTGGCATAGAAATCACTGAGCTTCTTGTTCTTAAACTCAGTTCCGTTGTCAGTTCTGATAATTCGAACCTTCTGTTGATGAAGTGTTTGGGATGTAACAACAACTCGATGATTATATCAGGAACTTCATCCTTTGTACGAATGAGTTTCGTCCACGTGTAGCGTGAGAAATCGTCGACTATCACCAGAATATACCGTCTTCCTCCGAGTGTGGCCGTAGGCATTGGGCCACATAGATCCATATGTAAGAGTTCGAGGATGAGCTTAGAGGACGGTGTTTCCTTAGAGACATGGGACGATCGCTTCATCTTCCCCAATTCACAGGCAGAGCAGAGGTGTTCCTTATGATATGTCAGTTGGGGTAGACCGTTGACGAGTTTATTCTGACGCAGTTTGTTGATGGTCTTGAAGTTGAGATGTGAAAGACGACGGTGGCCACAAGTCGTTCAACTTGGGTGCGGCTCGAGAGAGAAGGCATACTGGTCGAGAGGTCGTGAGGTTGAGCACGTAAAGATGAGACGTGCGCGTTCCAGAAAGAAGAGATTGTCCTGAGGCATCTATGATGCTGCAGATGTCTGATTCGAAGAGAACCTTGTATCCTTTGTCGCAGAAACGTCCAATGCTGAAGAGATTGTAGCTCAAACCCTCGACATAGGAGATTCCCTTGATTGTCAGTTTGTCATGCACGAGATCGCCAGTTCCGAGAATTGGCGCCATTTGACCGTTTCCGAAGGAGACCCTTCCGAGATAGCGCTCGGAGAAGTTGCTCAACAGCTCCTTATTCCCTGTCATGTGTGTGGAGCAACCCGAGTCTAGATACCACACATGACAGACCTGCAAACATTTAGCAAACGTTGGGTCCCCGTTTTCGAACGGGACATTCTTGTGATATATGTAAAGTTTTTATGCGCTTAATGGAAATGTTGTTTCTAAATCAGATTGTGATGTTTCTAATTTAGCTTTCCCCTTTGTCGTTTGTTTGATTAGGCGGGATTATGGTTTTTCTAACCCATATTTTCCTAACTTGTGCTTGCATGTGTGGTGCCTTATACATGAATTGCGTGTGGAATGTGGTTGTCGTTTTTGTGCTTCGGTTCTGGTCGTCTTTGGCTTGCGAGTAGTAGGTGAGTTTGCGTTTGACGACGAGCGACGTTTTCGCTTGACTTTAGGTTTAGGCGAGATGGGCGAATTCAAAGACGTCGTAGATGAACTTTCGCTTGCGTGGTCGGAGTGTTGCGTGTTCATGTGTTTCGTATTCATGGAAGCGTGGGAGAACAAATTCATTGCAGCAGCACATGGACATAAGCTTGTAAAAGAAAGATGAGTTTTGGCAACATAATAGTCTACGACCTTAGGACATCGGGATTCAGTACATAGAGAGGAAGAACGAATATAGGATGGTCTTTTCTTCTTGTCATCGAAGAGCGGATTCTCCTTTATTTGGTACGAACTCCCTTCCAGAGACGTCGAACTCACATTCCCTGTATCCATAAGAATACTAGAGTTAGTGTTAGAACATATGTTGGCTTCAGGAGTCGTCTTCGCCGTCCTCTTACATTTACATGTTTGAGAATCGGGTACTTGACTTGACGTAGAAGGTTTGTTCGTATTACGAGATTGTTCTAGGGTAAAGATTTTGTAAAGTAGATCTTCTCGCTCATTTGCAAAGGCTTTTCGCTCTACTTCTATGGTTCGTTCTAGTTCTGCTATGACCAGAAGTTTCTCTGGGACATAGATGCGAGAAAGTGCTTCTCGGAGAGCGATTTCCTGTTCTTCGGTTGGGAACTGAGATTTGATGTCTTCAGAGAGTGAGGGCTTTCTAGTCTGATCACTAGCATTCAGTTCTGTGTAGTCGTATGCGATCTCTGCCCAAGTATGTTCTGTGTCCTCTTTTCTTCTGACAGCACAGTGGAGGAGGATCTTACAAATGGCATGAGCTGTGAGGGAGTCCCTTTCCTCGTTTTTTAGGAATGCCGTACTGTACATGTTATACCTTTTGACAATTAGCGGCGTTGGATCGCAGTTGCTGGCCAGTCCGATTCCCATCCGGGCGTCGTAGAATTCTGTTTCAACTGGTTGGTTTAATAGACATAAGATGTTTGCTGCCTTTTTCCTAAGGTGAAGTTGCTCTTCAAGTTCTTTCACCTTGCGGTATAGCCTAATTCTTTCCTTCGTAAGCAGTTCATATTGAGCGGCCGTCAGGAGGCGAGAAGTTTCACATGAACTAATGGCTAGTGTAGTTTCCTTAACCTTAGTCTCACTTTGTTTGTTCTTACTTTGCAGACGTTTGACTAAGCTTCAGAGGCTATTAGACGTTCGTTTGCACAGGCAAGTTCTTCTACTTTTAGACTAAGTAAGGCATAGTTATTTTCAAATTTTAGCCTAAGTTCATCATAATCCTTAGCGTCTACGGTGGGTTTCTTAATGGCATGTCGGTGATTAAACACTTCATCGAGTTGCGAGATTCGTACCTCAGACTCAGCGTTGGTAGGAGTCTTAGCTGTGTTTTTCACCGGTGTGACCCTCTCCTCCTTGTCCTCGTCATGTTCGACCAGCCTTGCCATGCAGCAATCTTCATCCTTAGGTTCCTCGTCTTCTGAAGTATCATTCACCCATTCAGCTTCTTCGGTGAGAAGGGCTTTCCCACTTTCCATCTTGCGGGTCATTCTGGCCTTTCGGTCATAGTACCCGGAGTCCTTCACGCGTGGGGCGTGGCATTCTTTGGCAAAGTGGCCTGTCTTTCCACACCGAAAGCACTTCACAGATTTTTGAGGTGCGGAGTCCTCTGCTTTCTTTGTCAGCTTAGTTTCCTCTGTGGGAGTGGTCTTTTTGGTGCCGCTGTAGGTTCTTTGGCGATTGGAGGAGGATGAGGACCTTTTTTTCCGATCTTCTTTGAGACCAACTTAGTGAGCATTGCCAGTTGCTTCCGTATATCACGAACATCTTCATCTGATTCTGTATCGGCTTCGGATCCTGAAGAGGTGTCAGATGCAACAGCTGGTAGCTTCCCTTTGTTCTGTTTGGTCTTAGTGGTGGAAGATCGTTCATTGGTTTTGTTTGAGAGGAGTGCCAGTGGGTCGACTCGAGTGTTGGTGGACTGAGGTTGCACGTAAGGAGCATAGGCAGACAGACTGTCATAAAGAGCATGGATGGAAGTGTTGGAGAGGTCCTTACTCTGAATCATCATCACGATTGCATTGCCCCATGTGGTTTGAGGCTACCAAGGAAGCGGTTGTTGATATCGAATTTGTCCCTCGAGATCCTGGCTTTCTTGAGTTCATTGATGACCTTCAAGTATCGGAGGTATGTGTCACGCAGTTCCTCTCCTTCATAGGCCTGGAAGCGTTCATACTGCGAGAGACATGCTGATTTCCTCCCCTGAGCACTTTCAGTTGTTGCCTGCCATAATTTCTGCAAGTTCATCCCATATCTCCTTAGCAGTTGTGCAGCACTCAACGTGACCGTAGACCTCGTTTCCCAAAGCCTGGAAGAGGTATCCTTTGGCAGTCTCGTCGGCCTGTACGCGAGCCTCTTCATCCTCATTGATGGGACCTCTTGGAGTGCGGCGTTCATCCATGGGAGGGTTTGCGTTTGGTTGTGCAGGGATGATTGTCCAGAATTGTGCTGGGCCATTGAAGATGGAGTCCGAGCAGGTATTGTGAGAGTGGTGCGCCTTTGTTCCTGATGAACGTGAGGAATCGGTTCGTCCATATGCTGTAGTCTCCTTGTCGCAGCATCGGAGGCCTGGTGTCGGAGCCCACTGTTGAGATGTCGTTTGTGGTAGACATGGTTGGTGCAGTCGAATCGTCCGTGGTTTTGATCTTGTTTAGATAAGAAAGTTAGTAACGAACGAGATGAGAAAGAGATTGAATGAGCAGAGTTTGTGAAAAATTGTTTCAAAGAATTTCTTAGAACTACGTGAGTGTGTGTGATGGTCGATAATGTATGAACGAGAAATATATCTTGAAATTAGGGAAGTCTTAGAAATTTAAATCGAGACTTGTGGGGCGAATTTCAACACGAGAAATTTTTGGACATGAGAGTAAAATTTGGACCCGAGAAATTTTGATGATGAGAAAAATTGGTATATGCGAAAAAATTTTGTACCCGAGATTTGTGTAGGTGCGAAATTTTCAGCGGACATGTGATCGTGTGAGGAATTACCGAGAAATTTTGTTTTGAGAAATTTTGGTGTTTGTGAAGAGTGGTTTTAAGGAAAAATTTCTCGGAAAAATTTCTCGGATTTCAGATAAATTTCTCAGTTGAGAATTTTAGAGTTTCGTAAGAAGATTTCGCAAGTTACAAAAATTTCGTAATGGTAGTTGAAGAGTGGTTTTTGGAAATTTTCGCATTTGAAACTTACGCATCAGAGATGAACAGTATTGGTTTAATGAAATTTTCTCGGATATAGAAGTTTTCGCAGACATAAGATTTTAAAGCTTCGCAAGCAATTTCGCAAGTTATCAAAAATTTCGCGGGTATATAGTTTTTTAAAACTTTGCACGAAAATTTCGCACGTTATAATAATTTCGCATTGAGAGATTTCGCGGACATAATAAGAATTTTAAGGCTTCGCAAGAAATAATTTCGCAAGTTAAAGAATTTTCGCAAGTTTTAAAAAAAGCTTCGCAGCTTAGAGAAAATCGCGAATGAACTTTCTTGGATATAAATTTCTCGGATTTTAAAGGTAGGTAGTTGCGAAAAAAAATGCAGTGTAAGTGAAAGTTTTCGCGGTTCAAAAATTCTCGGAATAAAATTTCGCGACAAGGAATTTTCGCGGTTTTTGACGATTCAGCAAAACTTTCGCGGCCAAGAACACAGCATCGTACTGTTCCATTGCTTCATGCGTTTTGCCAGAAAAATCGCCTCGTTCTTGCTCAAATCTCAACAAAATCGCTCAAACTTGATCCTAAACTTCAGAAATTCTTCCCTAAACACATAATCGACCGATTTGTGAGCTAAAAACAACAAAAAATGGTCAAATCGACCAAACAGAGAATGGCCGAAATGACTTTTTCTGGAAAATTTCGCTTAAATCTCGCTCAAAACTCGTTAAAACTGATCCAAAAGTGTTCTAAAACATTTTAGGCTAGATCGATCTGGGGCAAGGTTTTAAAACACAAAAACAACACATAAAACCCCAAAACGAAACCAAATGCCGAAACTATTATTTTGCTCAAAACACCTTTGATCTTTCTCGGAATCGAACGAAACTGGATTCAAATCAATGCAGATCGATCCACGTTCGCTCTGATACACTTGTTGGTCCCGAAATGCACCAAACAAGGAATCAAAGAAGCTAGATGGAATGTAAAAGGGAGAGTTTCTCACCTTCAAGTGTGTGTAGTGTGTGAAAACGAGATTTAGCTTTTTAATCTTTGATTACCTTTCAAAGTGAGTTTGTAAAACCTTATATACCACATTAACCCTAGGGATATTAAGGCCCAATCACTAAAAAATAAAATAATTACAATCTGGTCCAAAGTCCAAGCTAAAGATAATTACATAATTAATCCCAAGACTTAAACTATTGACACAACCAATTAAGTATCCTAACAAACATCGATCCTCATCAACACCAAAAGATTAGTTTTCTAGCCACCTCACTTTCGTTTACGGTCGAGTACTTGAATTCAATAATAAAATACCTAAATCAAGGTCTAAAGTACCTAATTTCTGAAAATAAATACTCGTATTCATGTAGAAAATACCTGCGAATTGGGGGAGAACATGTAAGACTGAAATGGTTGGTTTTATCAAGCATTCTACATAATAAGAACGTTGATCCTCATCAACACCACAAAATTAGTTTTTCTAGCCACCTCACTTTCATTTACGGTCGAGTACTTGAATTCAATAATAAAATACCTAAATCAAGGTCTAAAGTTACCTAATTTCCGAAATAATACTCGTATTCATGTAGAAAATACCTGCAAATTGAGGGAGAACATCTAAGACTGAAATGGTTGGTTTTATCAAGCATTCTACATAATAAGAACATTGATCCTCATCAATACCACAAAATTAGTTTTTCTTGCCACCTCACTTTCGTTTACGGTCGAGTACTTGAATTCAATAATAAAATACCTCAATCATGGTCTAAAGTACTTAATTTCAGAAAATAAATACCCATATTTATGGAAAATACTTGCGAATTGGGGTAGAACATCTAAGACTGAAATGTTGGCTTTATCAAGCATTCTACATAATAAGAACATTGATCCTCATCACACCACAAAGATTAGTTTTCTAGCTACCTCACTTTCCGTTTACGGTCGAGTACTTGAATTCAATAATAACATACCTAAATCAGGTCTAAAGTACTTATTTCGGGAAACGTACTCATAGTCATGTAGAAAATACATGCGAAGTGGGGGAGAACATCTAAGACTGACATGATTGTTTTTATCAAGCATTCTTCATAATAAGAACGTTGATCCTCATCAACACCACAAATTAGTATTCTAGCCACCTCACTTTCCTTTACGGTCGAGTACTTGAATTCAATAATAAAAATACCTAAATCAAGGTCTAAAGTACCTATTTCCGAAAATAAATACTCGTATTCATGTAGAAAATACCTGCAATTGGGGGAGAACATGTAAGACTGAAATGGTTGGGTTTTATCAAGCATTCTACATAATAAGAACATCGATCCTCATAACACCACAAAATTAGTTTTCTAGCCACCTCACTTTTGTTTACGGTCGAGCACTTGAATTCAATAATAAAATACCTAAATCAAATTCTAAAGTACTTAATCTTAGGAAGTAAAGACTCATAGTCATGTAGAAAATACCTTCGAAGTTGGGGAGACACATCTAAGACTGAACATGGTCGGTTTTATCAAGATTTTTACATAATAAGAACATCGATCCTCATCACGCCAAAAGATTAGTTTTTTCTAGCCACCTCACTTTCGTTTACGGTCGAGTACTTGAATTCCAATAATAAATACCTAAATAAAGGTCTAAGTACCTAATTTCCGAAAATAAATACTCGTATTCATGTAGAAAATACCTGCGAATTGGGGGAGAACATGTAAGACTGAAATGGTTGGTTTTATCAAGCATTCTACATAATAAGAACATTGATCCTCATCAACACCACAAAATTTAGTTTTCTAGCCACCTCACTTTCATTTACGGTCGAGTACTTGAATTCATATAAAATACCTAATCAAGGTCTAAAGTTACCTAATTTCCGAAATAATACTCGTATTCATGTAGAAAATACCTGCAAATGGGGGAGAACATCTAAGACTGAAATGGTTGTTTTTATCAAGCATTCTACATAATAAGAACTTGATCCTCATCAATACCACAAGATTAGTTTTCTTGCCACCTCACTTTCGTTTACGGTCGAGTACTTGAATTCAATAATAAAATACCTCAATCATGGTCTAAAGTACTTAATTTTCAGAAAATAAATACCATATTTATGTAGAAATACTTGCGAATTGGGGTAGAAAATCTAAGACTGAAATGGTTGGCTTTATCAAGCATTCTACATAATAAGAACATGATCCTCATCGACACCACAGATGTTCTCCCCCACTTCGCAGGTATTTTCTACATGACTATGAGTATTTATTTCCAGAAATTAAGTACTTTAGGACCTTGATTTAGGTATTTTATTATTGAATTCAAGTACTCGACCGTAAACGAAAGTGAGGTGGCTAGAAAACTAATCTTTGGGTGTTGATGAGGATCAATGTTCTTATTATGTAGAATGCCTGATAAACCACCATTTCAGTCTTAGATGTTCTCCCCCAATTTGCGGTATTTTCTACATGTATACGAGTATTTATTTTCGGAAGTTAGTACTTTAGACCTTCGATTTAGGTATTTTATTATCAATTCAAGTACTCGACGTAAACGAAAGTGAGGTGGCTAGAAAACTAATTTTGTGGTATTGATGAGGATCAATGTTCCTATTATGTAGAATGCTTGATAAAAACCACCATTTCAGTCTTAGATGTTCTCCCCCAATTTGCAGGTATTTTTCTACATGGATATGAGTAGTTATCCTGGAGTTAAGTACTTTAGACCTTGATTTAGGTATTTTATTATTGAATTCAAGTACCTACCCGAAACGAAAGTGAGGTGGCTAGAAAACTAATTTTGTGGTGTTTATGGATCGATGTTCTTATTATGTAGAATGCATGATAAAACCAACCATTTCAGTCTTAGGTGTTCTCCTCCAATTCACAGGTATTTTCTACATGAATACGAGTATTTATTTTCTGAAATGCAGTACTTTAGACCTTGATTTAGGTATTTTATTACTGAATTCAAGTACTCGACCGTAAACGAAGTGAGGTGGCTGAAAACTACCTTGTGTTGTTGATGAGGATCAATGTTCTTATTATGTAGAATGCTTGATAAAACCAACCATTTCAGTCTTAGATGTTCTCCCCAATTCGCATGTATTTTCTACATGAATATGAGTATTTATTTTCGGAAATTAGGTACTTTAGACCTTGATTTAGGTATTTTATTATTGAATTCAAGTACTCGCACCGTAAACGAAAGTGAGGTGGCTAGAAAACTTTTTTTGGTGTTGATGAGGATCGATGTTCTTATTATGTAAAATGCTTGATAAACAACCATGTCAGTCTTAGATGTTCTCCTCCCAACTCGAAGGTATTTTCTACATGACTATGAGTATTTTTTCCTGAAATTAAGTACTTTAGACTTTGATTTAGGTATTTTATTATTGAATTCAAGTGCTCGACCGTAAAGGAAAGTGAGGTGGCCAGAAAACTAATTTTGTGGTGTTTATGAGGATCGATGTTCTTATTATGCAGAATGCTTGATAAAACCAACCATTTCAGTCTTAGATGTTCTCCCCCAATTCGCATGTATTTTCTACATGGATATGAGTAGTATTTCCTGAGTTAAGTACTTTAGACCTTGATTTAGGTATTTTATTATTGAATTCAAGTACTCGACCGTAAACGAAAGTGAGGTGGCTAGAAAACTAATTTTGTGGTGTTGATGAGGATCGATGTTCTTATTATGTAGAATGCTTGATTAAACCAACCATTTCAGTCTTAGATGTTCTCCTAAATTCGCAGGTGTTTTCTACATGAATATGAGTATTTATTTTCAGAAATTAAGTACTTTAGACCTGATTTAGGTATTTATTATTGAATTCAAGTACTCGACCGTAATGGAAAGTGAGGTGGCTAGAAAACTAATCTTGTGGTGTTGATGAGGATCATATTCTTATTATGTAAATGCTTGACAAACCAAACCATTCAGTCAGAGATGTTCTCCCCCAATTTGCAGGTATTTTCTACTGAAACGTGTATTTATTTCTCGGAAATTAAGTACTTTAGACCTTGATTTAGGTATTTTATATTGAATTCAAGTACTCGACCGTAAAGGAAAGTGGGGTGGCTAGAAAACTAATTTTGTGGTGTTGATGAGGATCATCATGTTCTTATTATGTAGAATGCTTGATAAAACCAACCATGTCAGTCTTAGATGTTCTCCCCCACTTCGCATGTGTTTTCTACATGAATATGAGTATTATATTTATTTCTGAAATTAAGTACTTTAGACCTTGATTTAGGTATTTTATTATTGAATTCAAGTACTCGACCGTAAACGAATGTGAGGTGGCTAGAAAACTAATTTTGTGGTGTTGATGAGGATCGATGTTCTTATTATGTAGAATGCTTGATAAAACCAACCATTTCAGTCTTAGATGTTCTCCTCCAATTCGCAGGTGTTTTCTACATGAATATGAGTATTTATTTTCGGAAATTAAGTACTTTAGACCTTGATTTAGATATTTTATTATTGAATTCAAGTACTCGTAAAGGAAAGTGAGGTGGCTAGAAAACTAATCTTGTGGTGTTGATGAGGATCAATGTTCTTATTATGTAGAATGCTTGATAAAACCAACCATTTCAGCCTTAGATGTTCTCCCCCAATTCGCAGGTATTTTCTACATGAATGAGTATTTATTTCCTGAAATTAAGTACTTTAGACCTTGATTTAGGTATTTTATTATTGAATTCAAGTACTCACCGTAAATGAAAGTGAGGTGGCTAGAAAACTAATTTTGTGGTGTTTATGAGGATCGATGTTCTTATTATGTAGAATGCTTGATAAAACCACCATGTTCAGTCTTAGATGTTCTCCCCAATTCGCAGGTATTTTCTACATGATATGAGTATTTATTTCCTGAAATTAAGTACTTTAAACCTTGATTTAGGTATTTTATTATTGAATTCAAGTACTCGATCGTAACACGAAAGTGAGGTGGCTAGAAAACTAATTTTGTGGTGTTGTATGAGGATCGATGTTCTTATTATGTAAAATGCTTGATAAAACCAACCATTTCAGTCTTAGATGTTCTCCTCCAATTCGCAAGTATTTTCTACATGAATATGAGTATTTATTTTCTGAAATTAGGTACTTTAGACCATGATTTAGGTATTTTATTATTGAATTCAAGTACTCGACCGTAAACGAAAGTGAGGAGGTTAGAAAACTAGTCTTGTGGTGTTGATGAGGATCAATGTTCTTATTATGTAGAATGCTTGATAAAACCAACCATTTTAGTCTTAGATGTTCTCCCCCAATTCGCAGGTATTTTCTACATGAATACGAGTATTTATTTCGGAAATTAGGTACTTTAGACCTTGATTTAGGTATTTTATTATTGAATTCAAGTACTCGATCGTAAAGGAAGTGAGGTGGCTAGAAAACTAATTTTCTGGTGTTGATGAGGATCAGTGTTCCTATTATGTAGAATGCTTGATAAAACCAACCATTTCAGTCTTAGATGTTCTCCCCCAATTCGCAGGTATTTTCTACATGATATGAGTAGTTATTTCCTGAGTTAAGTACTTTAGACCTTGATTTAGGTATTTTATTATTTAATTCAAGTATTCGACCGTAAGTGATGTAGATGAGGATCGATGTTCTTATTATGTAGAATGCTTGATAAAACCAACCATTTCAGTCTTAGATGTTCTCCTCCAATTCGCAGGTATTTTCTACATGGATATGAGTATTTATTTTCTGAAATTAAGTACTTTAGACCTTGATTTAGGTATTATATTATTGAATTCAAGTACTCGACCGTAAAGGAAAGTGAGGTGGCTAGAAAACTAATCTTTTGGTGTTGATGAGGATCAATGTTCTTATTATGTCGAATGCTTGATAAAACCAACCACGTCAGTCTTAGATGTTCTCCCCCAGTTCGCAGGTATTTTCTACATGATATGAGTATTTATTTCCTGAAATTAAGTACTTTAGACCTTGATTTAGGTATTTTATTATTGAATTCAAGTACTCGACTGTAAACGAAAGTGAGGTGGCTAGAAAACTAATCTCGTGGTGTCGATGAGGATTAATGTTCTTATTATGAAGAATGCTTGATAAAAACCAACCATTTCAGTCTTAGATGTTCTCCACAATTTGCAGGTATTTTCTACATGAATATGAGTATTTATTTCTGAAATTAAGTACTTTAGACCTTGATTTAGGTATTTATTATTGAATTCAAGTACTCGACTTAAAGGAAAGTGAGGTGGCTAGAAAACTAATCTTGTGGTGTTGATGAGGATCAATGTTCTTATTATGTAGAATGCTTGATAAAACCAACCATTTCAGTCTTAGATGTTCTCCCCCAATTCGCAGGTATTTTCTACATGAATATGAGTATTTATTTTCTGAAATTAAGTACTTTAGATCTTGATTTAGGTATTTTATTATTGAATTCAAGTACTCGACCATAAACGAAAGTGAGGTGGCTAGAAAACTAATTTTGTGTGTGTTTATGAGGATCAATGTTCTTATTATGTAGAATGCTTGATAAAACCAACCATTTCAGTCTTAGATGTTCTCCTCCAATTCGCAGGTATTTTCTACATGGATATGAGTATTTATTTTCTGAAATTAAGTACTTTAGACCTTGATTTAGGTATTTTATTATTGAATTCAAGTACTCGACCGTAAAGGAAAGTGAGGTGGCTAGAAAACTAATTTTGTGGTGTTGATGAGGATCAATGTTGCTTGATAAAACCAACCATGTCAGTCTTCGATGTTCTCCCCCACTTCGCAGGTATTTTCTACATGACTATGAGTATTTATTTCCTGAAATTAAGTACTTTAGACCTTGATTTAGGTATTTTATTATTGAATTCAAGTACTCGACCGTAAACGAAAGTGAGGTGGCCAGAAAACTAATTTTCTGGTGTTGATGAGGATCAATGTTCCTATTATGTAGAATGCTTGATAAAACCAACCATTTCAGTCTAAGATGTTCTCCCCCGAATTCGCAGGTATTTTCTACATGGATATGAGTAGTTATTTCCTGGAGTTAAGTACTTAAGACCTTGATTTAGGTATTTTATTATTGAATTCAAGTACTCGACCGTAAACGAAAGTGAGGTAGCTAGAAAACTAATTTTGTGGTGTTGATGAGGATCGATGTTCTTATTACGTAAAATGCTTGATAAAACCAACCATTTCAGTCTTAGATGTTCTCCTCCAATTCGCAGGTGTTTTCTACATGGATATGAGTATTTATTTTCCGAATTAAGTACTTTAGACCTTGATTTAGGTATTATATTATTGAATTCAAGTACTCGACCGTAAAGGAAAGTGAGGTGGCTAGAAAACTAATCTTGTGGTGTTGATGAGGATTAATGTTCTTATTATGTTGAATGCTTGATAAAACCAACCACGTCAGTCTTAGATGTTCTCCCCCAGTTCGCAGGTATTTTCTACATGACTATGAGTATTTATTTCCTGAAATTAAGTACTTTAGACCTTGATTTAGGTATTTTATTATTGAATTCAAGTACTCGACTGTAAACGAAAGTGAGGTGGCTAGAAAACTAATCTCGTGGTGTCGATGAGGATCGATGTTCTTATTATGTAGAATGCTTGATAAAACCAACCATTTCAGTCTTAGAAGTTCCACCACAATTCGCAGGTATTTTCTACATGAATAAGAGTATTTATTTTCTGAAATTAAGTACTTTAGACCATGATTTAGGTATTTTATTATTGAATTCGAGTACTCGTACGTGAAGGAAAGTGAGGTGGCTAGAAAACTAATCTTGTGGTGTTGATGAGGATCAATGTTCTTATTATGTAGAATGCTTGATAAAACCAACCATTTCAGTCTTAGATGTTCTCCCCCAATTCGCAGGTATTTTCTACATGGATATGAGTAGTTATTTCCTGGAGTTAAGGACTTTAGACCTTGATTTAGGTATTTTATTATTGAATTCAAGTACTCGACGTAAATGAAAGTGAGGTGGCTAGAAAACTAATTTTGTGGTGTTGATGAGGATCAATGTTCTTATTATGTAGAATGCTTGATAAAACCAACCATTTCAGTCTTAGATGTTCTCCCCCAATTCGCAGGTATTTTCTACATGGATATGAGTAGTTATTTCCTGGAGTTAAGTACTTTAGACCTTGATTTAGGTATTTTATTATTGAATTCAAGTACTCGACCGTAAACGAAAGTGAGGTGGCTAGAAAACTAATTTTGTGGTGTTTATGAGGATCGATGTTCTTATTATGTAGAATGCTTGATAAAACCAACCATTTCAGTCTTAGATGTTCTCCTCCAATTCGCAGGTATTTTCTACATGAATACGAGTACTTATTTTCTGAAATTAAGTACTTTAGACTATGATTTAGGTATTTTATTATTGAATTCAAGTACTCGACCGTAAACGAAAGTGAGGTGGCTAGAAAACTAATCTTGTGGTGTTGATGAGGATCAATGTTCTTATTATGTAGAATGCTTGATAAAACCAACCATTTCAGTCTTAGATGTTCTCCCCCAATTCGCAGGTATTTTCTACATGAATACGAGTTTTTTTTCAGAAATTAAGTACTTTAGACGTTGGTTTAGGTATGTTGGTCCCGAATGCACCAAACAAGGAATCAAAGAGGCTTTGATGGAATGAAAAGGGAGAGGTTCTCACCTTCAAGTGTGTGTATTGTGTGAAAAATGGGTTTAGCCTTTTGATCTTTGATTACCTTTCAAACTGTGTTGGTGAAACCTTATATACCACATTAACCCTAGGTATATTAAGGCCCAAACACTAAATATAAAATAATTACATTCTAGTTCAAAGCCCAAGCTAAAAGGATAATTACAATATTAATCCTAAGACTTAAACTATTGACACAATCTATAAATATCCTAACAATCTCCCCCTTTGTGTCAATTGTTGGGAGTCTTGGATCTTGGGCGTCGTGATGGTGGATAGCGTGTTAGTGTTTCGCGAAGTCCTAGTTTGAACTCGAAGGCGCGGAGATTCCTTCGAAGAACCATTCGATCAGCATAGCGTCAATGAACTTCGCGAACTTGGATCGGCAGAGTGGATCTTCTTCCGAAAGGATGCGGCAAATCCTCATGAGTTTGTCTTGGATGATGGTGAGCGTGCCATCAGAGAATTTTGCCACTTCGGAGCAGCGCAGCACCCTCATCTTTCCCTTGTAGTCCGAGTAGGCGACCGCCGGATCATCTCCGTCGATCACATCGCCTTCTCGGTAGTCGTCCGCGTTCTTGAAAGATGGGTGAGTTAGGTTCACCTTCTTCATGTTGTGCTCCACCGCCATCTGCAGATCGTGGGTGGCGAAGAATCTGACCTATCGGAGCATGTGGCGCTTGAGAGCCACATATCCCATGGGGACCGGTTCAGCTCGTACGAGATGTCCAGAACTTCTGAGGACGAGTCTGAACTGTTTCATGGATTCCAGCATGCTGTATAGGTCACCCAGGGGCAGAAACTTGAAGTCCGCCTCACTGACTTCACTGTAGCTCTAATCATGCCTCATTACTGTGAACACTGGATAGTGGACACGTCCTTTCGACTCTTGGCGGAGGTCAGTGACTTTGCAGATGGGGGCCCGATTCATTTCCAGAGCGATGTTTTCCTCATCGGACAGCGTCCTCTTTGTGCACTTGTGGCAAAGAAGGCTCCATCGATAGAGCTGCTTCTTTTCCTCGCTCCAATTTTGGATGTTCATCAGCTCATATTCGTCGAAGGTTGTGATGATCTGCTCCTTGCGCCGCAAATCCTCTCCTGATCTCTTCTTGGAATGGCGCAGTGATCTTTTTGTTTTCCCACGGTGCTTCCGGTATATCTGCCGTGGGCACATCCGGTTGAGCAGTAGGAGTCTCAGCTTGCTGCGCTTGAAATTGTAGAATGTCCTCGAGCTGGGCGGGTTCGGCGTCATACTCCTCTCCGTTCTCGTCGTCTGCAGTGTTGATCAGCGTAAGTGAACCTTCTTTTAGCAGACGTCGAGCATTTTCCACCAACTTCCTGGCTGCTACTGCATCGGCGGGTGTGTACAGCCATTCATCGTTAAAGATGTAGGCCTCGATCTCATTCTGTGCGCAGTAGATGTCCTCGGAAGCCACGTTGGAATCGGTATTGTGAGGGGTATGGCTGTGTGGTGGCGAGGGTGTTGCGTCGGAGGAGTTTGTGGATTGCGGGGATGGTTGTGGTGGAGATTCTGGTGGTTCGGTTGAGGTGATGGTTTTGGCGAGGATGATTTGGGTAACGGGTGGTGTAGATGTGGTGGTGGCCTCTAACGTCGATGTGACAGTTAGAGGTTCTGAGATGGTGGGTGGAGAAGGTGTGGTGGTGGTCTCTAACGCCGATGTGACAGTTAGAGGTTCGGAGCCGGTTGTAGGTGGTGGTGAGGGTTGGCTAGTGACTCGGGGTTAATAGGGTGGGTTAATAGGCAGGCGGCGTCGATTGTATGGGTCCTTGAGTTTGTTAGGCTTGCTGCCTATTCTCCCCCTCGCGGCGATCTTGATCGTCGCGCCTGATCTCGCTAGACTCGCCTTGAGTGCGGCAAGACATGGGTTGAGTCATTATTTTCTTCATCTGCTGTTCCTCCTCGTCGAGTTCCGTCATTGACTCGAATCTTGCTCGTATGAGGTAGAAGAGCTCCTACGCGGAAATGGAGGAGAGAACAGCTTCAACGTCCACATTTTGAGTTGGTGGTGGCGTCTCCGGTGCCAAACCTTTGTCTTTGTCGATTGTGGACGCATCGGACGCGCATAGACTTGATCGAGGATGGACGCCTCAAGAGTCTTTGCAAACTCTTGAAGACGAGTCTCTAGTGCGGTCTCGGTGACGAAGTGGGGTAAGTTTAACAAGTTGGAATCACGAAGAAACCCAACTGTCACCGAATCGGAAAAGATAGCCGATCGGCCGCCCGTTTGCACAGGACGGGAAAAGACGGGGTCACTAAGACTTCCCGTTGGCATCATCGATGAGACAGACTCAAACGAATGATGGCCTAGGCTCACGGTTTGGCCGTGCTAGGTCTTCCGCTCTCAATCACAGAGATATCATCGAGCATTCTGACAGAATCACGGAGACTCTGTAGTGCAGTAATAGGTGTATGTGTCCTAGAAAACGTGTGAAATTATGGGGAGTGAGGGCACTAGACTCAATGTGATTGAAGAGGATGCAGTCTGAGGCGAGTGACTGCTTGTTTCAACATCGACTATCTCCAAGTGGGATGTCGATGGTATACGTGGCTCCTCGTGGAATGAAATATCTTCCTGTAGAGAGGAAGATAAGTGGATTGGTGGGGTCATTTGCGTGGTTGAGCCAAATGCCACGTCTTCTACTCGGGAGGTGAACACATCACCTCCTGTACCTACGGGTTGGGCTCGGCTTGCATGTGACTGAGGAGGTCGATCGTGTTTTTGTTTCGATCGACGCTCCGTGGGGAGGCTTACGTCATCCTCACGCGATCGTTTTTCGGTACGCGGGTGGAAGAAGATGCGGCGCGACTCGACTTTTAGTAGTGGGTGGGGTTTTGGCTAGTCCCGGGGTTAGGAGCAGTGGGGTTAATCTGCTCCGTAGGGACGATGGATAGTGGATGGGGGCTTTCACGAAATGAGGCTGTGGAGGCACGATATTCTCGGACGTGCGGATTTGTCGGGTCTGCATAGGCGAGAACGTCGTCCGGGATTATCATTGCGTGTCGAGCTTTTGCCGGAGTGTTTTTTTTGGCAAACTTCTCGACAGTGGGGATTATGAAGTGGTCGGTTGCCGGGCGGGTGCGGATGTTGGTGGAGAACAGGCGGAAGTGTCTGATGAACGCTGGGAGCCACCGCATGTAGGGTACGAAGCGGTTCGTGACTCCCTTGGCGATTTCACGGTCACGACGTTGAATCATGGAGACGAGATCCATCCATATGACGTCGGCGTAGTTGTACTTGCGGTTGTGGGTGACGCCGGTTAGGATGGTGAGGATTTGGTGGTTCCCACGGTCCTGGCCGGCATGCTTCCCTGACATGCACTTGTTCAGTAGGAGATATAATGTTCGCCAGGGTTGAGGTAGGTTGCGTGTGTTGACTTCACCAAGCACGAGTGGGCCCTTCTTTTTCTTGTTTTCTGGTTGATAGCCCGTCTGTCGATGTCCTCGATGAGTTGTTCATGGGATGGTAGTGGGTCATATGGTGAGTAAACAGGGAGTTGAAGCACTTCTTGGACAATCTTGCGAGTGAGGACCACTGTTTTTTGATCGATTTTGGCGGACAGTGTTTTAGCAAGGTGGATCGGTCCAACTATCTGCAAAGTGTGCCAGAACTGTTGGAGATAGACTTGAGCTTCTGGCTGGCCATGAGAGAGAGCGTGTCGGAGGGGATGTCCTTTGAGGATCTCTATGATAATGGGGGCATCGCACCGAAAGCTGTCCAAGTCCACCATGTAATTGTTGGGAATCAAGGCAGCTCATTGACTTGTTGGGAAGACCTGCTCGATCGGTGGGACATAGGTAAGCGTGTTGAGCTCGATGCGAGCGATGTCTCTTTGGATTGCAGCCGCCTCAAGTGCTTCATTGTATCTTGATTTTTGTTGGTCATATCTGTGCTTGACAGTAATTATAACAAGATTAGTATGGATTAAATTGTGAGAACATGGATATAAGTGAGTCATGGGTGAAACAATAAAAGGAGACATAAAAGTGCCCAAAATGGTTAACGAAGAAAATAAAGCTAACTTAGAGTCCTTTTTCCAACACTTAGAAAATATTTGGATTGAAAGTATCCATGTGATGTGAGACAATTTTGGTACATGAAAAAAAAATTTCGCGTTTGGTGTAGAATTTCGCATACGGAAAAAGAATTTTCGCACGTTAAGAAATCTCGCAAGTTGTTCACAATTTTCGCATGCAATGGGAAAATTCACTGATTATCACACATAGCCATGTTGAGAGAAACTTCACTTTTAGAGTAAAATGTCGCATGTATCAGTCTTAGATGTTCTCCCCCAATTCGCAGGCACTTTCTACATGAATATGAGTATTTATTTTCTGAAATTAAGTACTTTAGACCTTGATTTAGGTATTTTATTATTGAATTCAAGTACTCGACCGTAAACGAAAGTGGGGTGGCTGGAAAACTAATTTCTGGTGTTGATGAGGGTCAATGTTCCTATTATGTAGAATGCTTGATAAAACCAACCATGTCAGTCTTAGATGTTCTCCCCCACTTCGCAGGTATTTTCTACATGAATATGAGTATTTATTTCCTGAAATTAAGTACTTTACACCTTAATTTAGGTATTTTATTATTGAATTCAACTACTCGACCGTAAACGAAAGTTAGGTAGCTAGAAAAATGATTTTGTGGTGTTGATGAGGATCAATGTTCTTATTATGTAGAATGCTTGATAAAACCAACCATTTCACTCTTAGATGTTCTCCCCCAATTCGCATGCATTTTCTACATGGATATGAGTATTTATTTCCTGGTGTTAAGTACTTTAGACCTTGACTTAGGTATTTTATTATTGATAAGTACTCGACCGTAAAGGAAAGTGAGGTGGCTAGAAAACTAATTTTCTGGTGTTGATGAGGATCATGTTCTTATTATGTAGAATGCTTGATAAAATAAACAATTTCAGTCTTAGATGTTCTCCTCCAATTCCAGGTATTTTCTACATGAATATAGAGTATTTATTTTCTGAAATTAAGTACTTTAGACCCCGATTTAGGTATTTTGTTACGACCGTAAAGGAAAGTGAGGTGGCTAGAAAACTAGTCTTGTGGTGTTGATGAGGATCAATGTTCTTATTATGTAGAATGCCTGATAAAACCAACCATTTCAGTCTTAGATGTTCTCCCCGAATTCGCAGGCACTTCTACATGCACTTTCTACATGAATATGAGTATTTATTTTATGAAATTAAGTACTTTAGACCTTGATTTAGGTATTTTATTATTGAATTCAAGTACTCGACCGTAAGCGAAAGTGAGGAGGCAAGAAAACTAATTTTCTGGTGTTGATGAGGATCAATGTTCCTATTATGTAGAATGGTTGATAAAACCAACCATGTCAGTCTTAGATGTTCTCCCCCACTTCGCAGGTATTTTCTACATGAATATGAGTATTTATCTCCTGAACTTAAGTACTTTACACCTTAATTTAGGTATTTTATTATTGAATTCAAGTACTCGACCGTAAACGAAAGTTAGGTAGCTAGAAAAATGATTTTGTGGTGTTGATGAGGATCAATGTTCTTATTATGTAGAATGCTTGATAAAACAAACAATTTCAGTCTTAGATGTTCTCCTCCAATTCCAGGTTTCTACATGAATATAGAGTATTTATTTTCTAAAATTAAGTACTTTAGACCCCGATTTAGGTATTTTGTTACGACCGTAAAGGAAAGTGAGGTGGCTAGAAAACTAGTCTTGTGGTGTTGATGAGGATCAATGTTCTTATTATGTAGAATGCTTGATAAAACCAACCATTTCACTCTTAGATGTTCTCCCCCAATTCGCATGTATTTTCTACATGGATATGAGTATTTATTTCTGGTGTTAAGTACTTTAGACCTTGACTTAGGTATTTTATTATTGATTCAAGTACTCGACCGTAAAGGAAAGTGAGGTGGCTAGAAAACTAATTTTGTGGTGTTGATGAGGATCGATGTTCTTATTATGTAGAATGCTTGATAAAACCAACCATGTCAGTCTTAGATGTTCTCCTCCACTTCGCAGGTATTTTCTACATGGATATGAGTATTTATTTTCCTGAAATTAAGTACTCTAAACCTTGATTTAGGTATTTTATTACTAAATTCAAGTACTCGATCGCAAACAAAGTGAGGTGGCTAGAAAACTAATCTTGTGGTGTTGATGAGGATCAATGTTCTTATTATGTAGAATGCTTGATGAAACCAACCATTTCACTCTTAGATGTTCTCCCCCAATTCGCATGTATTTTCTACATGAATATGAGTACTTATTTCTCGGAATTAAGTACTTTAGACTTTGATTTAGGTATTTTATTATTGAATTCAAGTACTCAACCGTAAACGAAAGTGAGGTGGCTGGAAAACTAATTTTCTGGTGTTGATGGGGATCAATGTTCCTATTATGTAGAATGGTTGATAAAACCAACCATGTCAGTCTTAGATGTTCTCCCCCACTTCGCAGGTATTTTCCACATGAATATGAGTATTTATCTCCTGAAATTAAGTACTTTACACCTTAATTTAGGTATTTTATTATTGAATTCAAGTACTCGACCGTAAACGAAAGTTAGGTAGCTAGAAAAATGATTTTGTGGTGTTGATGAGGATCAATGTTCTTATTATGTAGAATGATTGATAAAACCAACCATTTCACTCTTAGATGTTCTCCCCCAATTCGCATGTATTTTCTACATTGATATGAGTATTTATTTCATGGTGTTAAGTACGTTAGACCTTGATTTAGGTATTTTATTATTAAATTCAAGTACTCGACCGTAAGCGAAAGTGAGGTGGCAAGAAAACAAATTTTCTGGTGTTGATGAGGATCAACGTTCCTATTATGTAAAATGGTTGATAAAACCAACCATGTCAGTCTTATATGTTCTCCCCCACTTCGCATGTATTTTCTACATGAATATGAGTATTTATTTCCTGAAATTAAGTACTTCACACCTTAATTTAGGTATTTTATTTTGAATTCAAGTACTCGACCGTAAACGAAAGTTAGGTGGCTAGAAAAATGATTTTGTGGTGTTGATGAGGATCAATGTTCTTATTATGTAGAATGCTTGATAAAACCAACCATTTCACTCTTAGATGTTTTCCCCCAATTCGAAGGTATTTTCTACATGAATATGAGTACTTATTTCTCGAAATTAAGTACTTTAGACCTTGACTTAGGTATTTTATTATTGAATTCAAGTACTCGACCGTAAACGAAAGTGAGGTGGCTAGAAAACTAATTTTGTGGTGTTGATGAGGATCAATGTTCTTATTATGTAGAATGCTTGATAAAACCAACCATGTCAGTCTTAGATGTTCTCCTCCACTTCGCAGGTATTTTCTACATGGATATGAGTATTTATTTCCTGAAATTAAGTACTTTAGACCTTGATTTAGGTATTTATTACTGAATTCAAGTACTCGATCGTAAACGAAAGTGAGGTGGCTAGAAAACTAATCATGTGGTGTTGATGAGGATCAATGTTCTTATTATGTAGAATGCTTGATAAAACCAACCATTTCACTCTTAGATGTTCTCCCCCAATTCGCAGGTATTTTCTACATGAATATGAGTACTTATTTCCCGGAATTAAGTACTTTAGACCTTGATTTAGGTATTTTATTATTGAATTCAAGTACTCAACCGTAAACGAAAGTGAGGTGGCTGGAAAACTAATTTCTGGTGTTGATGAGGATCAATGTTCTTATTATGTAGAATGCTTGATAAAACCAACCATGTGAGTCTTAGATGTTCTCTCCCTACTTCGCAGGTATTTTCTACATGAATATGAGTATTTATTTCCTGAATTTAAGTACTTTACACCTTAATTTAGGTATTTTATTATTGAATTCAACTACTCGACCGTAAACGAAGTTAGGTAGCTAGAAAAATGATTTTGTGGTGTTGATGAGGATCAATGTTCTTATTATGTAGAATGGTTGATAAAACCAACCATTTCACTCTTAGATGTTCTCCCCCAATTCGCATGTATTTTCTACATGGATATGAGTATTTATTTCCTGGTGTTAAGTACTTTAGACCTTGACTTAGGTATTTTATTATTGATTCAAGTACTCGACCGTAAGCGAAAGTGAGGAGGCAAGAAAACAATTTTCTGGTGTTGATGAGGATCAACGTTCCTATTATGTAGAATGGTTGATAAAACCAACCATGTCAGTCTTATATGTTCTCCCCCACTTCGCATGTATTTTCTACTTGAATATGAGTATTTATTTCCTGAAATTAAGTACTTTACACCTTAATTTATGTATTTTATTTTTGAATTCAAGTACTCGACCGTAAACGAAAGTTAGGTAGCTAGAAAAATGATTTTGTGGTGTTGATGAGGATCAATGTTCTTATTATGTAGAATGCTTGACAAAACCAATCATTTCACTCTTAGATGTTTTCCCCCAATTCGAAGGTATTTTCTACATGAATATGAGTACTTATTTCCCGTAATTAAGTACTTTAGACCTTGACTTAGGTATTTTATTATTGTATTCAAGTACTCGACCGTAAACGAAAGTGAGGTGGCTAGAAAATAATTTTGTGGAGTTGATGAGGATCAATGTTCTTATTATGTAGAATGCTTGATAAAACCAACCATGTCAGTCTTAGATGTTCTCCTCCACTTCGCAGGTATTTTCTACATGGATATGAGTATTTATTTCCTGAAATTAAATACTCCAAACCTTGATTTAGGTATTTATTACAGAATTCAAGTACTCGATCGTAAACGAAAGTGAGGTGGCTAGAAAACTAATCTTGTGGTGTTGATGAGGATCAATGTTCCTATTATGTAGTATGCTTGATAAAACCAACCATTTCACTCTTAGATGTTCTCCCCAATTCAAAGGTATTTTCTACATGAATATGAGTACTTATTTCCCGAAATTAAGTAGACCTTGATTTAGGTATTTTATTATTGAATTCAAGTACTCAACCGTAAACGAAAGTGAGGTGGCTAGAAAACTAATTTTGTGGTGTTGATGAGGATCGATGTTCTTATTATGTAAAATGCTTGATAAACCTAACCATTTCAGGCTTAGATGTTCTCCTCCAATTCGCAGGTATTTTCTACATGGATATGAGTAGTTATTTCCTGGAGTTAACTACTTTAGACCTTGATTTAGGTATTTCTTGTCATCGAAGAGCGGGTTCTCCTTTATTTCATACGAACTCCCTTCCAGAGACGTCGAACTCACATTCCCTATATGCATAAGAATACGCGAGTTAGTGTTAGAACATGTGTCAGCTTCGGGAGTCATCTTCGCCGTCCTCTTACATTTACATGTTTGAGAATCGGGTACTTGACTCGACGTAGAAGGTTTGTTCGTATTGTGAAATTGCTCTAGGGTAAAGATTTTGTTAAGTAGATCTTCTCGCTCTTTAGGAAAGGCTTTCCGCTCTACTTCTATGGTTCGTTCTAGTTCTGCTATGATCAGAAGTTTCTCTGGGACATAGATGCGAGAAAGCGCTTCTCGAAAAGCAATTTCCTGTTCTTCGGTTGGGAACTGAGATTTGATGTCCTCAGTGAGTGAAGGCTTTTTAGTCTTGTAGCTAGTGTTCAATTCTGCGTAGTCGTATGCGATTTCTGCCCAGAGAATGTTCTGCTCCCTCTTTTCTTCCGAAAGGACAACGGAGGAGGATCTTACAAACGGCATGAGCTGTGAGGGAGTACCCTTCCTCGTCTGTAGGAATGATGTACTGTACATGTTATACCTTTTAACAATTAGCGGCGTTGGATCGCAGTTGCTGGCCAGGCCGATTCCCATCCGGGCGTCGTAGAATTCTGTTTCAACTGGTTGGTTCAATAGGCATAAGATGTGTGCGGCCTTTTTTCTAAGGTGAAGTTGCTCTTCAAGTTCTTTCACCTTTTGGTATAGCCTAACTCTTTCCTTTGTAAGCAGTTCATATTGGGAGGCCGTTAGGAGGCGAGAAGTTTCACATGAACTGATGGCTAGTGTAGTTTCCTTAACCTTAGTCTCACTTTGTTTGTTCTTGCTTTGCAGACGTTTGACCAACGCTTCAGAGGCCATAAGACGTTCGTTTGCACAAGCGAGGAAAACTAATTTTCTGGTGTTGATGAGGGTCAATGTTCCTATTATGTAGAATGCTTGACAAAACCAACCATGTCAGTCTTAGATGTTCTCCCCCACTTCGCAGGTATTTTCTACACGAATATGAGTATTTATTTCCTGAAATTAAGTACTTTACACCTTAATTTAGGTATTTTATTATTGAATTCAAGTACTCCACCGTAAACGAAAGTTAGGTAGCTAGAAAAATGATTTTGTGGTGTTGATGAGGATCAATGTTCTTATTATGTAGAATGCTTGATAAAACCACCATTTCACTCTTAGATGTTTTCCCCCAATTCGAAGGTATTTTCTACATGAATACGAGTACTTATTTCCTGTAATTAAGTACTTTAGACCTTGATTAGGTATTTTATTATTGTATTCAAGTACCCGACCGTAAACGAAAGTGAGGTGGCTAGAAAATAATTTTGTGGTGTTGATGAGGATCAATGTTCTTATTATGTAGAATGCTTGATAAAACCAACCATGTCAGTCTTAGATGTTCTCCTCCACTTCCCAGGTATTTCTACATGGATATGAGTTTTTATTTCCTTAAATTAAGTACTCTAAACCTTGATTAGGTATTTTATTACTCGATCGTAAATGAAAGTGAGGTGGCTAGAAAACTAATCTTGTGGTGTTGATGAGGATTGTTATGATATTTAGTGATTGTGTCAATAGTTTATGTCTTGGGATTAATATTGTAATTATCTTTTTAGCTTGGGCTTTGGACTAGAATGTATTTAGTTAATCTTTAGTGTTTGGGCCTTAATATACCTAGGGTTAATGTGGTATATAAGGTTTTACCAACACCATTTGAAAGGTAATCAAAGATCAAAAGGCTAACCCTAGTTTTCACACAATACACACACTTGAAGGTGAGATATTCTCCCTTTTTCATTCCATCAAAGCCTCTTTGATTCCTTGTTTGGTGCATTCGGGACCAACAAGTGGTATCAGAGCAAACGTGGATCGATCTGCATTGATTTGAATCCAGTTTCGTTCGATTCCGAGAAAGATCAAAGGTGTTTTGGGCAAAAACCACTTTCGGGCATTTTGAACTCGTTTTGGGGTTTTAATGCCTCGTTTTTGTGTTTAAAACTTCCCCCAGATCGATTCTATGCCTAAAATGTTTTTAGAACACTTTTGGATCAGTTTTAACGAGTTCTGAGCAAAAGCAAAAACTCTTCAGAAAAGGACATCTCGGCCGTTCTCTGTTTTTGGTCGATTTGATCTATTTTTTGTTATTTTTAGCCCACAAATCGGTCGATTATGTCTTTAGGGAAGAATTTCTGAGGTTTAGGATCAAGTTTGAGCGATTTTGGTTGAGATTCGAGCAAGAACTGGACGATTTTCTGGCAAAACGCATGAAAGCAATGGAACAGTGAAAGCTCGTTCTTGACCGCGAAAATTTTTGCTTAATCGTTCAAGTCCGCGAAATTTTCACATCTGCGAAATTTGATTCCGAGAATTTACCTAGAACCGCGACAAATTTCACTTTCACTGCATTTTTTCGCAACTGCCTATTTTCAAAATCCGAGAAACCTTACATCTGCGAAATTTGATTCTGCGAAAATTTTTCTAAAACGAGAAATTTGCTCACTCAGAAACATTTCATCTGCGAAATTTGCTTACTCTTCATAATCCGAGAAATTCCGTATCCGAGAAAGCTTATCCAGCGAATTTTCTAAGGAACGCGCACGTCTCACCTTTACGTACTCATTCTTACGACCTCTCGACCAATATGCCTTCTCTCTCGAGCTGCACCCAAGTTGAACGATCTATGGCACCAGCGTCTTTCACATCTCAATTTCAAGACCATCAACAAACTGCGTCAGAATAAACTCGTCAACGGTCTACCCCAATTGACATATCATAAGGAACACCTCTGCTCTGCCTGTGAATTGGGGAAGATGAAGCGATCGTCTCACATCTCCAAGGAAACACCGTCCTCTAAGCTCATCCTTGAGCTCTTACACATGGATCTATGTGGCCCAATGCCTACGGCTACACTCGGAGGAAGACGATACATTCTTGTGATTGTCGACGACTTCTCACGCTATACGTGGACGAAACTCGTTCCCACAAAGGATTAAGTTCCTGATTTAATCTTCGAGTTTGTTGTTACGTCCCAAACTCTTCATCAACAGAAAGTTCGGATTATCAGAACTGACAACGGAACTGAGTTTAAGAACAAGAAGCTCAATGATTTCTATGCCACTCAAGGCATCACCCAGCAATTCTCAGCTGTGAAGACCCCGGAACAGAATGGTGTCGTTGAGCGTAAGAATAGGACACTAGTTGAAGCAGCTAGGACTCTCCTCATCCAATCCGGCCTTCCTCACTCTCTTTGGGCGAAGCTATTCAAACGGCTGCAACACGCAGAACCGGGCTTCTATCCACAAGAGATTCAACCGCACCCCATACGAGAGATGCTGAATAACCGTCGTATCCCAGATATATCTTATCTAAGGGTCTTCGGTTGCCGATGTTTTGTTGCCAATGATCGCCAACATCTTGGGAAGCTTGATCCAAAAGCACTCGAAGGAATCTTTGTTGGATATTCGCTGAACTCGAAGGCATACAGAGTCTATCTTAAGGAGAAACGATCGGTCATTGAGAGCACAAATGTCACCTTTGACGAAAGCGAAGGCGACCTCATGGCTTCTGCTCATATCAGACCAGAACCAGGTCTTCTATAGTCGTTGACAAAAGGTCAACTTTCAACGACGGGAACTTCCTCATCTGAGGGCAATTCTGGTGAACTGGATCTCGACCTGCTATTCGAGTTCTTTTATCCAGTCCCCAAGAATCCCGTCGCCACCACTCAAACTACCGCTGCACACACCCCACCTACACCACCAGCTATCGGCGATGATGTCGTCCCGCCAAATTTGGATGATCTCAATCTCAACGAAGACGACATTTTACCCAACCCTGGGAACATTGCTGATCCTGATGCTGAACCTTCTCAGTTTACTACGATTGAGATCTCTTCTTCGGACACCGGACCCCAATCTAATGAGCCTCCAACCGATGCAAATGCGGCCAGCTCCTCTCATACCAATGTACCACTTTGGGCTCGCTCTCATCCTACAGATCAGATTATTGGGGATCCCACATCTGGTGTTTCGACGCGTTCGGCTACAATGAATGAAAGTCTGTTTGCTTGCTATCTCAGTCAAGCCGAACCATCACGAGTAGCTGAAGCTCTCAACGATCCTGATTGGCTGATTGCAATGCAGGAGGAAATAAATCAGTTTGAACGTTTACAAGTTTGGGAACTCGTACCACGACCTCACAATAGATCCATTATCGGCACAAAGTGGATCTTCAAGAACAAAAAGGATGAAGACGGTGTTGTCATCCGCAATAAAGCAAGACTTGTGGCTAAGGGGTACAACCAACAAGAAGGCATCGACTACGATGAAACTTTCGCCCCAGTTGCTAGGATCGAAGCCATACGAATTTTTCTTGCCTTTGCTGCTCACAAGAACTTTAAAGTCGACCAAATGGACGTGAAGACTGCATTTCTGAATGGATTTCTCAAAGAAGAAGTGTACGTTGATCAACCTGAAGGGTTCTTGAGCGAAGAGTTTCCTCATCACGTATATCGACTCTACAAGGCCCTCTACGGACTAAAACAGGCTCCCCGAGCTTGGTATGACGTTCTTTCAGACTTCCTTTTTCAGTCTGGATTTAAGAAAGGATCTCTGGATACAACTCTCTTCACGAAGCGGAGTGGCCCGGACATCATGATTGTACAGATTTATGTCGATGGCACCATTTTTGGATCGACTGAACCACAAATGTGTGTAGAGTTCGCAGAATTGATGAAAGAGAAATTCAAAATGAGTATGATGGGCGAGCTGAATTTCTTTCTTGGTCTTCAAGTAAAGCAACTCCCCGACGAAATCTTCATCAACCAGTCCAAATACATCCATGACATCCTCGAGAAATATGGCATGAAGGATGCTAAGACTGCTGCTACACCTATGTCACCCTCTGGCCGACCCGACGCGGACCCATCTGGTGCTCCCGTTGACCAAACCGTATATCGAGGGATAATAGGCTCTCTTCTGTACCTCACTGCTAGTCGACCGGATATCGTTCTCTCGACAGGAATCTGTGCTCGTTTCCAGACTACACCTAAGGAATCCCATCTCACTGCTGTCAAAAGGATTCTCCGCTATCTCAAAGGAACACCCAATCTGGATTTGTGGTACCCCACTCGATCGGACTTCAAACTGGTTGGATTATCTGACTCGGATTATGCAGGATGCAAGATGGATAGGAAAAGCACCTCTGGAGCTGCACACTTCTTGGGCGGTAAACTCGTGAGTTGGTCGTCTCGAAAACAAAACTGTGTCTCAACTTTATCGACGGAGGCAGAATATGTCGCCGCCGCTAGTTGTTGTTCACAGCTTCTGTGGATGAGAACCCAACTACGAGATTTTAATTTTCATGTTGATAAAATTCCCATTTATTGTGACTCTAAGAGTGCAATTGCGATGACGAGTAATCCGGTACATCACTCGCGAACGAAACACATAGATATTCGTCACCACTTCATCAAAGAACATGTCGAACAAGGGACGATTGAATTGCACTACGTCACAACCGAAGATCAGCTGGCCGACATTTTCACAAAACCGTTGGATGTCAAACGATTCCAACACCTTGTGACTAAGTTGGGCATGTTGAATATTCAGCTGTGATCAATCAACCCTACATGAACTTTGATAAAGTGTACATATGTCCTTTCACTTCATTTCATTCTCTATGTGTCTTCTAAATTATGTCTTTTGAGGGGGAGTTTTCGATTAACGGGGAGCTTCTGATTTTTGCATTATTTAAAAATGGAGTTTTCGATTAAGGGGGAGTCTCTGATTTTGCCTATTTAAAAATAAATAAAAATAAAAATAAAAATTTGGGTTGAAATTTTAAATTTCTGGTCAAACAGAGTCAGAATTGGACCAATTGAATTTCAATTGGACCCAATTTTGACCAAGTTCGCAAAAATCAGATCTGGATCCAATTTTGACCAAGCCCACGAATTTCGGCCCATTAACTAAAAAATTTCGCATGAACAGTAACAAAACCCCTAAAACCCTTAACGTTTTTCACAATCTTACAAATACCCGAGAAAATTTCAAAAATTTCGCACCCCTTTTCAAAAATTTCTCAAAAACCCTCGCAGTCATCGTCGTCCTCAAATCTGCATTCAAAATCCGTTTATCTACATTCTCCGACGTCAAAATCAGCTTTTCGGTATGAATACATCGCAAATAAACTGCTTCTCGTTCAATTTAATCCAGTTTCTGCCCCGTTTAGTTATTTTTTTAGGTTTAAATTAATTTTTTCTCGGCTTTAAATCGGACGCATGTTAGATTTCTGATGTTTAAAACCCCCAAATATGCATTGCCCGTCCAATTACGAGTCGATTGAGTCCAGATTATTGCATTTTGGTTGAGATTTGAGTAGGTCTAAGGCAAAAAATCATTGCGTCGTTTCGAACGTTTTCGCACCATGTTCTTCACCGAGAAAATTTTCAGAAAAATTGCTTTAAAACGTTAAATTTCGCTGCTACAGTGAGCAAGGTCCCGCGAAAATTTTTCCGAGAAATTTCTTGCGTTGAAATTTTCGCTACTACAGTGAGTGCGGTCCCGCGAAATTTTTATCCGAGAAATCTCCAGCGTTAAAATTTTCGCTGCTACAGTGACTAAGGTCCTGCGAAAACTTTCATCCGAGAATTTACATGTGTTAAAAAATTTTCGCTGCTACAGCATGTGAAGTCCCGCGAAAGTTTATCCGAGAAAATCTTTTTCCTCACGCCAAAACTTTTTCTGCTACAGTGAGTTTTGCCCCGCGAAATTCTCATACACATCACTTCATATTACATATTTTCGCATCTTCACTATTTCGCAACCACAGTGAACCAAAAAATTCTCAATACACAATGCTTTTTCCCTCCGCGAAACTTTCATATAACTTGCGAAAAATTTCTCTGCTTGCGAAAAAAATCTTAATATCTTTTGAGAAAATATTTCCACCGAGAAATTATTTTGGATATCCTTTGAAATTTCATAACTTGCGAAAATTTTCCTTATATGCGAAAATTCATGGATAAACTGAATGCGAAATTTCTTTGATACATGCGAAAATTCACTCTGAATGCAAAATCACTCCAACGTGCGAAAATTTTCCTTATATGCAAAAATTCATGGATAGACTGAGTGCGAAATTTCCTTGATATATGCGAAAATTTCTCACGACATGTCTATGTGCTATAACTTGCGAAAATTTCCCAATACATGCGAAATCTTACTCTATCTGCGAAAATTTTCTCGGCATGCCTATATATTATAATCTGCGAAACTTTAACACTACATGCGACATGATACACCATCTGCCAAAATTTAACACTACACCATATGCGAAAATTTCGTTCTCATTGAATGCGAAAATTTTAGACAACTTGCGAGACTCCTTAACTTGCGAAAAATTTTCCATGCAAACGAAATTTTACACAATATACGAAAACTTTCTCGATATGTCTACGTGTTATAATCTGCGAAATTTTCCATTACATGCGAAATTTTACACAAAATATTTTCTCGACATGTCTATGTGTTATACTTAGCGAAGTTTCTCATCTCATATAAATATCTTCATACCTGAAAATTCTCTAAGTGTTGAAAAATTACGTTTAACTTCCTAAAAATGCCGATGTTTTCGTTTACAATTTGAGGCTACTTCCATTGTTTCACCCACAACTTATTTATGTCCATGTTCTCGCGATTTAATACGTACTAATCATATTACAATTACTGTCAAGCACAGATATGACCGACAGAGATCAAGGTACACTTGAAGCACTTGAGGCGGCTGCAATCCAAAGGGACGTCGCTCGCATCGAACTCAACACGCTTACCTATGTCCCACCAATCGAGCAGATCTTCCCAACAATTACATGGTGGACTTGGACAGCTTTCGGTGCGATGCCCCCATCATTATAGAAATCCTCAAAGGGCACCCACTTCGCCACGCCCTCACTCATGGCGAACCAGAAGCACAAGTTTATCTTCAACAATTCTGGCATACGTTGCAGATAGCTGGACCACTCCACCTTGCTAAAACCTTGTCCGCCAAAATCGATCAAGAAACGGTGGTCCTCACTCGCAAGATAGTCCAAGAAGTGCTTCAACTCCCTGTCTACTCACCATACGACCCGCTACCAACCCATGAACAACTCATCGAGGACATAGACAGACTGGGCTATCAACCAGAAAACAAGAAGAAGAAGGGCCCACTTGTCCTCAGTGAAGTCACCACCCGCAATCTACCTCAACCCTGGCGAACGCTGTACCTGCTGGTGGACAAATGCATGTCAGGGAAGCATGCTGGTCAGGACCGTGGAAACTTTCAAATCCTCACCATCCTAACCGGCATCGCCCACAACCGCAAGTACAACTACGACGACATCATATGGATGGATCTCGTCTCCATGATCCAACGTCGCGATCGGGAAGTCGCCAAGGGAGTCACAAACCGCTTCGTCCCTTACATGCGGTGGCTCCCAGCTCTCATCAAACATTTCCGCTTGCACTTCACCAACATTCGCATCCGCCCGGCAACGGAACACTTCCTAATCCCCACTGTCGAGAAGTTCGCCAAGAAAAACACTCCGGCGAAAGATCGACACGCCATGATAATCCCGGACGACGTCCTCGCCTACGCCGACCCGACCAACCTGCACGTCCGAGAATACCGTGCCTCCACAGCCTCTTTCCGCGAAAGCCCTCATCCACTATCCACTGTCCCTACGGTGCAGATCAACCCCACTGCTCCTAACCCCGGGACTAGCCAAAACCCCACCACCACCTCCAAAAAGTCATCGAGTCGCGCCGCATCCTCTTCCATCTGCGTTCCGAAAAAATGGTCGCGTGAGGATGACGTAAGCCCCACGGAGCGTCGATCGAAACAAAAACACGATCGACCTCCTCAGCCACAGATAAGCCGAGCCGAACCAGGAGGTGATGTGTTCACCTCCCGAGTAGAAGACGTGGCATCTGGCTCAACCACGCAAACGACCCCACCAACCCACTCATCTTCCTCTCTACAGGAAGATATTTCATTCCACGAGGAGCCACGTATACCATCGACATCCCACTTGGAGATGGTCGATGTTGAAACAAGCAGTCCCTCGCCTCAGACTGCATCCTCTTCATGCACATCGAGTATAGTGCCCTCACTGCCCATAGTTTCATACGTTTCTAGGACACATACACCTTCTACCGCACTACAAAGTCTTCGTGACTCTGTCAGAACGCTCGGTGATGTCTCTGTGACTGAGAGCGGAAGACCTAGCACGGCCAACATCACAACAACCGTGAGCCTAGGCCATCATTCGATTGAGTCTGTCTCATCGATGATGCCAACGGGAAGTCTTAGTGACCCCGTCTTTTCCCGTCCTGTGCAAACGGGCGACCGATCGGCTATATTCTCCTATTCGGTGTCAGTTGGATTTCTTCGTGATTCCAACTTGTTAAATTTACCCCAATTCGTCACCGAGACCGCGCTAGAGACACGTCTTCAAGAGTTTGCAAAGACTCTTGAGGCGTCAATTCTCGATAAAGTCTACGCGCGTCTCGATGCATCCACCATTGATAAAGGCAAAGGTGTGGCCCTGGAGACGCCACCACCCATGCAACATACGAATGCAGACGCTGTTCTCTCCTCCAATTTCCGCCAAGGAGCTCTTCTACATCCTCAGAGCCCGATTCGAATCAATGACGGAACTTGACGAAGAGGAACAGCAAATGAAGGCCATTATCACTCAACCAATGACTTGCCGTGCTCAACGCGAGTCTAGCGGGATCGGCGACGATCAAGACGATGATCAAGATCGCCGCGAGGGGGAGAATATGCAGCTAGGCTCACAATCCCAAGGACTCATGCAATCGACGCCGCCCTCCTCCTCTGGACCTGAAACGACACCCGCAACAGAAACCTCACACCTCACTAGCCAAAAGTCCCACCTTATTTACCCTGAGCCACCAGCCAAATCACCCTCACCACCACCTACTACCGTCTCCGAAACTCCAATCGTCACATCGGCGTTAGAGACCACCTCCACACAGTCTCCACCCACCATCTCGGAACCTCTAACTGTCACATCGACGTTAGAGGCCACCACCACATCTACACCACCCGTTACCCAAATCATCCTCGCCAAAACCATCACCTCAACCGAACCACCAGAATCTCCACCACAACCATCCCCACAATCCACAAACTCCTCCAACGCAACACCCTCGCCACCACATAGCCATACCCCTCTCAATATCGATTCCAACCTGGCTTCCGAGGACGTCTACTGCGCACAGAACGAGATTGAGGCCTACATCTTTAACGATGAATGGCTGTACACACCCGCCGATGCAGTAGCAGCCAGGAAGTTGGTGGAAAACGCTCGACGTCTGCTAATGGAAGCCTCGCTTACGCTGATCAACACCGCAGACAACGAGAACGGAGAGGAATACGACGCTGAACCTGCCGAGCTCGAGAACATCCTACAATTCCAAGCGCAGCAAACTGAGGCTCCCGCTGCTCAAACGGATGTGCCCACGGTGGATATACCGGAAGCACCGTGGGAAAACAAAAAGATCACTCCGCCATTTCAAGAAGAGATCAGGAAGAAGATCTGGCGGCGCAAGGAGCAGATCATCACGACCTTCGACGAATATGAGCTGATGAACATCCAAAATTGGAGCGAGGAAAAGAAGAAGCTCTATCGATGGAGCCTACTTTGCCACAAGTGCACAAAGAGGACGCTATCCGATGAGGAAAACATCGCTCTAGAAATGAATCGGGCCCCCATCTGCAAAGTCACTGACCTCCGCCAAGACTCGAAAGGACCTGTCCACTATCCAGTGTTCACGGTAATGAGGCAGGATGAGAGCTACAGTGAAGTCAGTGAGGCGGACTTCAAGTTTCTGCGCCTGGGTGACCTGTACAGCATGCTGGAATCCACGAAGCAGTTCAGACTCGTCCTCAAAAGTTCTGGACATCTCGTACGAGCTGAACCGGTCACCATGGGATATGTGGCTCTCAAGCGCCACATGCTCCGACAGGTCAGATTCTTCGCCACCTACGATCTGCAGATGGCGGTGGAGCACAACCTGAAGAAGGTGGATCTGACTCGCCCATCTTTCAACAATGCGGACGACTACCGAGAAGGCGATGTGATCGACGGAGACGATCCGGCAGTCGCCTACTCGAACTACAAGGGAAAGATGAGGCTGCTGCGCTGCTCCGAAGTGGCAAAGTTCTCGGATGGGACGCTCACCATCATCCAAGACAAACTCATGAGGATTTTCCGCATCCTTTCGGAAGAAGATCCACTCTGCCGATCCAAGTTCGCGAAGCTCATTGACGCGATAGCTGATCGAATGGTCCTTCGAAGGAATCTCCGCGCCTTCGAGTTCAAGCTAGGACTTCGCGAAACACTAACACGCTAATCCACCATCACAACGCCCAAGATCCAAGACTCCCAACAATTGACACAAAGGGGGAGATTGTTAGGATATTTAGTGATTGTGTCAATAGTTTATGTCTTGGGATTAATATTGTAATTATCTTTTTAGCTTGGGCTTTGGACTAGAATGTATTTAGTTAATCTTTAGTGTTTGGGCCTTAATATACCTAGGGTTAATGTGGTATATAAGGTTTTACCAACACCATTTGAAATGTAATCAAAGATCAAAGGCTAACCCTAGTTTTCACACACTACACACACTTGAAGGTGAGAAATTCTCCCTTTTTCATTCCATCAAAGCCTCTTTGATTCCTTGTTTGGTGCATTCGGGACCAACAAGGATCAATGTTCTTATTATGTAGTATGCTTGATGAAACCAACCATTTCACTCTTAGATGTTCTCCCCAAATTCGAAGGTATTTTCTACATGAATACGAGTACTTATTTCCCGGAATTAAGTACTTTAGACATTGATTTAGGTATTTTATTATTGAATTCAAGTACTCAACCGTAAACGAAAGTGAGGTGGCTAGAAAACTAATTTTGTGGTGTTGATGAGGATCGATGTTCTTATTATGTAAAATGCTTGATAAAACCAACCATTTCAGGCTTAGATGTTCTCCTCCAATTCGCAGGTATTTTCTACATGGGTATGAGTAGTTATTTCATGGAGTTAAGTACTTTAGACCTTGATTTAGGTATTTTATTATTGTAATACCCGTAAAATATAAATACGGGATTTTGCCGTAATTAACTATGTAATCTTGCAAATTTGGAAATTCGATAAGAAAATTTAATGGTGGATTCTATAGTAAATTTAAATTGGACTAATTTTAATTAGGGCTATTATTATTACATGAATGAGACCCAATGATTTAGTGGGCTACACATTATACTTAACACTTGAATAAGCCCAAACCATATAGTGATGATAAGTATCAACAATTTTTTTAGACTTTAGGTAAATTAACGTCATGTGTCTAATCACTCCCAACATTCAAGACAAACAAGTATATCCAAATAAATGATAAAATAAATCTTGCACTTAACCTTGTGGAAACGAAAGGTGAGAAGGGAGAAAAAGAAAGAAAAAAAAAAGAAGAAAGGAGTTCAGCGAACTTGAAGCATTAAACAACTTGAAGCTATCATATCGAGTGAGTATAATTTCTAACTTCATGATAGTTCAATTATACTGACAACTACTTACGTTAACTTCATGGTACTGAGTATATTTCTTATAAAACATGGATTGATCACTGTATAATTTCATGCCTAAGTCCTAACAGTGATGGTATTAGAAATTATACCGTGCTTAGAAAACCCTAAGTACTTAAGTTCGATCAATTAGTTGTATGGTATAAGTTTAGTGAATATTGAATTTTGTGGTGTTTCTAAGAAATACTTTATGTTAGCTAGAAACCCAACGATTTAGGGTATAAGAATTTCTGGGTTGAAATGATGTTTAAAAGCCGATGTTAATAGTATATATTTTAGGGTTTTTGTGGGAATCATGATTTTTAGAAAGAGTTCGTAAGATGTAATGTATAAATGTCGAGATATATAACAGATAAATGTCGAGATGCTTTACCGAGATGAATAATGTCGAGATGATCCCACAACTAAGATGTCGAGATAGAAGTCGATATATAATAATATAAATACCGAAATGAATAGTCGAGATAGAAGTCGATATATAATAATATAAATATCGAAATGAATAGTCAAAAGCTGTCGACATGTAGATCATAAGAAGAATCTCGAGATGAATAATATAAATATCGAAATGAATAGTCAAAAGCTTTAACGTTTATTCGATAGTTATAGAAAGGATGTCGATTACCCCATAGGTTAAGCAAACATCTCCATTAGTCATACTTATAATTATATAATGGGCCTCCACGTGTCTTTATAGTTTCTTTAATAGGTTCTTGTAATCATTACATGTGTATATGTATATAGAAATATGTAATAAAATCGACACCATATAATAAAAGTCGATACAAGAACTCGACATTTGCTATATAAAAGGATTTCGCTAAGCTATAAATCTCGATACTTCCTATAGTAATATGTTCTAGACATTTTATTAGATGATCTCGACATTTATATTATCTCAGCATTACTTCAGGATATCGATATAGAAGGTCTCGACATTTATAGGGATAAGATGTCGACATTTGTGAGATTTCGACATTTTGTTTTAATTAATAAATTTTCGGTATTTTAGAATTTTGCTATTTCTAGGGTTTTCAATATTTTAGGGTTTATTTATTTTTAGGAATATTATTATTTTTAGGTTTTCATAAATTTTAGGGTTTTCTATAATTAGGGTTTAGGAACTTGAAAACTTATGTAGTTTAGTAAATATACTGATATGGTAATATTTATGTATTCAGAGGATCGACTTATAGGGATTCCATCAGACCGCTTATTTAGCAATAGCGGGAGGACAGGTAGGTGAATTATTCATCTACAATGCGTAAACACTTATTTGAATTACGTGCCTTTATATGCTTCAATGATTTATGTGATTTATGTGTTTTACGCACGTTTCATGTATTATGACGTTTATATGCATAGCATATGCATATCCTATCACATGGGTGAGATATTTACACCGTATTGAGACGGTTGATTTGAAATATTGTTGAGCGGGGTAGAATGAGATGTTTGCAATTTTTGTTGTTGACTCGTTGAGGAGTCGAGGTTGGTACTCGTATGACACCTGACGGCAGACAAGCGTGATCGATCTGTCTACTCGGGCGTGAACGTCCCGAGGTGCAAAACCGTCGTGATTATGTTTTCAGCGGAGGGAGCGACCTGACAGGGCAGTTGCGTGATCGTCAAAACGCTGTCGGCGTAGGCTACCGCTTACGAAGAGCGACCTAGCAGGGCAGTTGCGTGATCGTCAAAACGCTGCTAGTGTAAGCTTCCGTATATTATTATTATGGGCGCGCGAGGTGTCGAGTCTGACCTAGGGCCCTGTGTTGTGTGATTTGAGACAGGATTGTGAGAAAAGAAAGAGTGAACATTGCATGGGAGATATTGGGATCGGGAATGAGCGTTCACGTGCATACATGCATTTTTATTCACCTACTGGGCAAGTCGCTCAGTGTTTACGTGTTGTAGGTATTGAGTCTGACGCCGACGCGCGTCAGGACTGAGGCGGCTGGTGGCGGTGCTCCACGGACTTTTGAGTGCGGGGCGGTACATGGATGACGACCTGTGGAGCGGCTTAGGGACTTTTGTTCTTTTGATATTTTTGGGGCTTCGGCCCGTGTACAGAAATAACGATGTAGACATATTTTTATATTAGTGTATATTATTTTAGGAAAAGGTTTTAATTAGACGGGCCTTCTGCGGCTTACGCTGCGGAAATCCGCCAATAATCCTAATTAGAAAAGTAGGGTCGCTACAATTATTGAATTCAAGTACTCGACCGTAAACGAAAGTGAGGTGGCAAGAAAACTAATTTAGTGGTGTTGATGAGGATCGATGTTCTTATTATGTAGAATGCTTGATAAAACAAACCATTTCAGTCTTAGATATTCTCCTCCAATTCCAGGTATTTTCTACATGAATATGAGTATTTATTTTCTGAAATTAAGTACTTTAGACCCTGATTTAGGTATTTTATTATTGAATTCAAGTACTCGACCGTAAAGGAAAGTGAGGTGGCTAGAAAACTAGTCTTGTGGTGTTGACGAGGATCAATGTTCTTATTATGTAGAATGCTTGATAAAACCAACCATTTCAGTCATAGATGTTCTCCCTCAATTCGCAGGCACTTTCTACATGAATATGAGTATTTATTTTCTGAAATTAAGTACTTTAGACCTTGATTTAGGTATTTTATTATTGAATTCAAGTACTCGACCGTAAACGAAAGTGAGGTGGCTGAAAACTAATTTTTGGTCTTGATGAGGATCAATGTTCCTATTATGTAGAATGCTTGATAAAACCAACCATGTCAGTATTAGATGTTCTCCCCACTTCGCAGGTATTTTCTAAATAAATATGAGTATTTATTTCCTGAAATTAAGTACTTTACACCATAACTTAGGTATTTCATTATTGAATTAAAGTACAAGAAAATGATTTTGTGGTGTTGATGAGGATCAATGTTCTTATTATGTAGAATGCTTGATAAAACCAATCATTTCACTCTTAGATGTTTTCCCCCAATTCGAAGGTATTTTCTACATGATTATGAGTACTTATTTCCCGTAATTAAGTACTTTAGACCTTGATTTAGGTATTTTATTATTGTATTCAAGTACTCGACCGTAAACGAAAGTGAGGTGGCTAGAAAATAATTTTGTGGTGTTGATGAGGATCAATGTTCTTATTATGTAGAATGCTTGATAAAACCAACCATTTCGGTCTTAGATGTTCTCCCCAACTGCGCAGGTATTTTCTACATGAATATGAGTATTTTTTCCTATAGTCAAGTATTTTACACCTTGATATAGGTATATTTTTTTATTGAATTCAAGTACTCGACCGTAAACGAAAGTGATGTGGCTGGAAAACTAATTTTGTGGTGTTACTGAGGATCAATATTATTTCAGTCTTTTATGTTCACCCCCAATTCGCAGGTATTTTCTACATGGATACGAGTACTTATTTCCCGGAATTAAGTACTTTAGACCTTGATTTAGGTATTTTATTATTGAATTCAAGTACTCAACCGTAAACGAAAGTGAGGTGGCTAGAAAACTAATTTTGTGGTGTTGATGAGGATCGATGTTCTTATTATGTAAAATGCTTGATAAAACCAACCATTTCAGGCTTAGATGTTCTCCTCCAATTCGCAGGTATTTTCTACATGGGTATGAGTAGTTATTTCATGGAGTTAAGTACTTTAGACCTTGATTTAGGTATTTTATTATTGAATTCAAGTACTCGACCGTAAACGAAAGTGAGGTGGCAAGAAAACTAATTTAGTGGTGTTGATGAGGATCGATGTTCTTATTATGTAGAATGCTTGATAAAACAAACCATTTCAGTCTTAGATATTCTCCTCCAATTCCAGGTATTTTCTACATGAATATGAGTATTTATTTTCTGAAATTAAGTACTTTAGACCCTGATTTAGGTATTTTATTATTGAATTCAATTACTCGACCGTAAAGGAAAGTGAGGTGGCTAGAAAACTAATCTTGTGGTGTTGACGAGGATCAATGTTCTTATTATGTAGAATGCTTGATAAAACCAACCATTTCAGTCATAGATGTTCTCCCTCAATTCGCAGGCACTTTCTACATGAATATGAGTATTTATTTTCTGAAATGAAGTACTTTAGACCTTGATTTAGGTATTTTATTATTGAATTCAAGTACTCGACCGTAAACGAAAGTGAGGTGGCTGGAAAACTAATTTTTTGGTCTTGATGAGGATCAATGTTCCTATTATGTAGAATGCTTGATAAAACCAACCATGTCAGTATTAGATGTTCTCCCCCACTGCGCAGGTATTTTCTAAATAAATATGAGTATTTATTTCCTGAAATTAAGTACTTTACACCATAACTTAGGTATTTTATTATTGAATTAAAGTACAAGAAAAATGATTTTGTGGTGTTGATGAGGATCAATGTTCTTATTATGTAGAATGCTTGATAAAACCAACCATTTCACTCTTAGATGTTTTCCCCCAATTCGAAGGTATTTTCTACATGATTATGAGTACTTATTTCCCGTAATTAAGTACTTTAGACCTTGATTTAGGTATTTTATTATTGTATTCAAGTACTCGACCGTAAACGAAAGTGAGGTGGCTAGAAAATAATTTTGTGGTGTTGATGAGGATCAATGTTCTTATTATGTAGAATGCTTGATAAAACCAACCATTTCGGTCTTAGATGTTCTCCCCAACTTCGCAGGTATTTTCTACATGAATATGAGTATTTTTTCCTATAGTCAAGTATTTTACACCTTGATATAGGTATATTTTTTTATTGAATTCAAGTACTCGACCGTAAACGAAAGTGAGGTGGCTAGAAAACTAATTTTGTGGTGTTGATGAGGATCGATGTTCTTATTATGTAAAATGCTTGATAAAACCAACCATTTCAGGCTTAGATGTTCTCCTCCAATTCGCAGGTATTTTCTACATGGATATGAGTAGTTATTTCATGGAATTAAGTACTTTAGACCTTGATTTAGGTATTTTATTATTGAATTCAAGTACTCGACCGTAAACGAAAGTGAGGTGGCTAGAAAACTAATTTAGTGGTGTTGATGAGGATCGATGTTCTTATTATGTAGAATGCTTGATAAAACAAACCATTTCAGTCTTAGATGTTCTCCTCCAATTCGCAGGTATTTTCTACATGAATATGAGTATTTATTTTCTGAAATTAAGTACTTTAGACCTTGATTTAGGTATTTTATTATTGAATTCAAGTACTCGACCGTAAAGGAAAGTGAGGTGGCTAGAAAACTAGTCTTGTGGTGTTGATGAGGATCAATGTTCTTATTATGTAGAATGCTTGATAAAACCAACCATTTCAGTCATAGATGTTCTCCCTCAATTCGCAGGCACTTTCTACATGAATATGAGTATTTATTTTCTGAAATGAAGTACTTTAGACCTTGATTTAGGTATTTTATTATTGAATTCAAGTACTCGACCGTAAACGAAAGTGAGGTGGCTAGAAAACTAATTTTTTGGTCTTGATGAGGATCAATGTTCCTATTATGTAGAATGCTTGATAAAACCAACCATGTCAGTATTAGATGTTCTCCCCCACTTCGCAGGTATTTTCTAAATAAATATGAGTATTTATTTCCTGAAATTAAGTACTTTACACCATAACTTAGGTATTTTATTATTGAATTAAAGTACAAGAAAATGATTTTGTGGTGTTGATGAGGATCAATGTTCTTATTATGTAGAATGCTTGATAAAACCAATCATTTCACTCTTAGATGTTTTCCCCCAATTCGAAGGTATTTTCTACATGATTATGAGTACTTATTTCCCGTAATTAAGTACTTTAGACCTTGATTTAGGTATTTTGTATTGAACTCAAGTACTCGACCATAAACGAAAGTGGGGTGGCTAGAAAACCAATTTTGTGGTGTTGATGAGGATGAATATTCATATTATGTAGAATGCTTCATAAAACCAACCATTCGAGTCTTAGATGTTCTCCCCCAATTCGCATGTATTTTCTACATGGATATGAGTATTTATTTCCTGGGGTTAAGTACTTTAGACCTTGACTTAGGTATTTTATTATTGAATTCAAGTACTCGACCGTAAAGGAAAGTGAGGTGGCTAGAAAACTAATTTTGTGGTGTTGATGAGGATCAATGTTCATATTATGTAGAATGCTTGATAAAACCAACCATTTCAGTCTTAGATGTTCTCCTTCACTTCGCAGGTATTTTCTACATGGATATGAGTATTTATTTCCTGAAATTAAGTACTTTAAACCTTGATTTAGGTATTTTATTATTGAATTCAAGTACTCGACCGTAAACGAAAGTGAGGTGGCTAGAAAACTAATTTGTGGTGTTGATGAGGATCAATGTTCTTATTATGTAGTGCTTGATAAAACCAACCATTTCAGTCCTAGATATTCTCCCCCAATTCGCAGGTATTTCTACATGAATATGAGTATTTATTTTCTGAAATTAAATACTTTAAACGTTGATTTAGGTATTTTATTATTTAATTCAAGTACTCGACCGTGAAGGAAAGTAAGGTGGCTAGAAAACTAATCTTGTGGTGTTGATGAGTATCAATGTTCTTATTATGTAAGTACTTGATAAAACCAACCATTTCACTCTTAGAGGTTCTCCCCCAATTCGCAGGTATTTTCTACATGAATATGGGTATTTATTTCCTGGAGTTAGGATCTTTGGACCTTGATTTAGGTATTTTATTATTGAATTCAAGTACTCGACCGTAAACAAAAATGAGGTGGCTAGAAAACTAATCTTGTGGTGTTGAAGAGGATCAATGTTCATGTAGAATGCTTGATAAAACCAACCGTTTCAGTCTTAGATGTTCTCCCCCAATTCGCAGGTATTTTCTACATGTATATGAGTAGTTATTTCCTGGAGTTAAGTACTTTAGACCTTGATTTAGGTATTTTATTATTGAATTCAATACTCGACCGTAGAATACTTGATAAAACCAACCATTTCAGTCTTAGATGTTCTCCTCCAATTCGCAGGTATTTTCTACATGAATATGAGTAATTATTTTCTGAAATGAAGTACTTTGGACCTTGATTTAGGTATTTTATTATTGAATTCAAGTACTCGACCGTAAACGAAAGTGAGGTGGCTAGAAAACTAATTTTCTGGTGTTGATGAGGATCAATGTTCCTATTATGTAGAATGCTTGATAAAACCTACCATGTCAGTCTTAGATGTTCTCCCCCACTTCGCAGGTATTTTCTACATGAATATGAGTATTTATTTTCTGAAATTAAGTACTTTAGACCTTGATTTAGGTAATTTATTATAGAATTCAAGTACTCCACCGTAAACGAAAGTGAGGTGGCCAGAAAACTAATTTTCTGGTGTTGATGAGGATCAATGTTCCTATTATGTAGAATGCTTGATAAAACCAACCATTTCACTCTTAAATGTTTTCCCCCAATTCGAAGGTATTTTCTACATGAATATGAGTACTTATTTCCCGTAATTAAGTACTTTAGACCTTGATTTAGGTATTTTATTATTGTATTCAAGTACTCGACCGTAAACGAAAGTGAGGTGGCTAGAAAATAATTTTGTGGTGTTGATGAGGATCAATGTTCTTATTATGTAGAATGCTTGATAAAACCAACCATTTCAGTCTTAGATGTTCTCCCCAACTTCGCAGGTATTTTCTACATGAATATGAGTATTTTTTTCCTATAGTTAAGTATTTTACACCCTGATATAGGTATATTTTATTATTGAATTCAAGTACTCGACCGTAAACGAAAGTGACGTGGCTAGAAAACTAATTTTGTGGTGTTACTGAGGATCAATATTATTTCAGTCTTATATGTTCACCCCCAATTCGCAGGTATTTTCTACATGGATATGAGTATTTATTTCCTGGAATTAAGTACTTTAGACCTTGATTTAGGTATTTTATATTGAACTCAAGTACTCGACCATAAACGAAAGTGAGGAGGCTAGAAAACCAATTTTGTGGTGTTGATGAGGATGAATGTTCTTTTATGTAGAAATGGTTGATAAAACTAACCATTTCAGTCTTACATGCTCTCCCCAATTCGCATGTATTTTCTACATGGATATGAGTATTTATTTCCTGGAGTTAAGTACTTTAGACCTTGACTTAGGTATTTTATTATTGAATTCAAGTACTCGACCGTAAAGGAAAGTGAGGTGGCTAGAAAACTAATTTTGTGGTGTTGAAGAGGATCAATGTTCATGTAGAATGCTTGATAAAACCAACCATTTCAGTCATAGATGTTCTCCCCCAATTCGCAGGTATTTTCTACATGGATATGAGTAGTTATTTCCTGGATTTAAGTACTTTAGACCTTGATTTAGGTATTTATTATTGAACTTAAGTACTCGACCGTTAACGAAAGTGAGATGGCTAGAAAACTAATTTTGTGGTGTTTATGAGGATCGATGTTCTTATTATGTAGAATACTTGATAATACCAACCATTTCAGTCTTAGATGTTCTCCTCCAATTCGCAGGTATTTTCTACATGAATATGAGTAATTATTTTCTGAAATTAAGTACTTTGGACCTTGATTTTAGGTATTTTATTATTGAATTCAAGTACTCGACCGTAAACGAAAGTGAGGTGGCTAGAAAACTAATTTTCTAGTGTTGATGAGGATCAATGTTCCTATTATGTAGAATGCTTGATAAAACCTACCATGTCAGTCTTAGATGTTCTCCCCCACTTCGCAGGTATTTTCTACATGAATATGAGTATTTATTTTCCGAAATTAAGTACTTTAGACCTTGATTTAGGTATTTATTATAGAATTCAAGTACTCCACCGTAAACGAAAGTGAGGTGGCTAGAAAACTAATTTTGTGGTGTTGATGAGGATCAATGTTCCTATTATGTAGAATGCTTGATAAAACCAACCATTTCACTGTTAAATGTTTTCCCCCAATTCGAAGGTATTTTCTACATGAATATGAGTACTTATTTCCGTAATTATGTACTTTAGACCTTGATTTAGGTATTTTATTATTGTATTCAAGTACTCGACCGTAAACGAAAGTGAGGTGGCTAGAAAATAACTTTGTTGTGTTGATGAGGATCAATGCTCTTATTATGTAGAATGCTTGATAAAACCAACCATTTCAGTCTTAGATGTTCTCCCCAACTTCGCAGGTATTTTCTACATGAATATGAGTATTTTTTCCTATAGTTAAGTATTTTACACCCTGATATAGGTATATTTTATTATTGAATTCAAGTACTCGACCGTAAACGAAAGTGACGTGGCTAGAAAACTAATTTTGTGGTGTTACTGAGGATCAATATTATTTCAGTCTTATATGTTCACCCCCAATTCGCAGGTATTTTCTACATGGATATGAGTATTTATTTCCTGGAATTAAGTACTTTAGACCTTGATTTAGGTATTTTATATTGAACTCAAGTACTCGACCATAAACGGAAGTGAGGAAGCTAGAAAACCAATTTTGTTGCGTTGATGAGGATGAATGTTCTTTTATGTAGAATGGTTGATAAAACTAACCATTTCAGTCTTACATGTTCTCCCCCAATTCGCATGTATTTTCTACATGGATATGAGTATTTATTTCCTGGAGTTAAGTACTTTAGACCTTGACTTAGGTATTTTATTATTGAATTCAAGTACTCGACCGTAAAGGAAAGTGAGGTGGCTAGAAAACTAATTTTGTGGTGTTGAAGAGGATCAATGTTCATGTAGAATGCTTGATAAAACCAACCATTTCAGTCTTAGATGTTCTCCCCCAATTCGCAGGTATTTTCTACATGGATATGAGTAGTTATTTCCTGGAGTTAAGTACTTTAGACATTGATTTAGGTATTTATTATTGAACTCAAGTACTCGACCGTAAACGAAAGTGAGATGGCTAGAAAACTAATTTTGTGGTGTTTATGAGGATCGATGTTCTTATTATGTAGAATACTTGATAAAACCAACCATTTCAGTCTTAGATGTTCTCCTCCAATTCGCAGGTATTTTCTACATGAATATGAGTAATTATTTTCGGAAATTAAGTACTTTGGACCTTGATTTAGGTATTTTATTATTGAATTCAAGTACTCGACCGTAAACGAAAGTGAGGTGGCTAGAAAACTAATTTTCTGGTGTTGATGAGGATCAATGTTCCTATTATGTAGAATGCTTGATTAAACCTACCATGTCAGTCTTAGATGTTCTCCCCCACTTCGCAGGTATTTTCTACATGAATATGAGTATTTATTTCCTGAAATTAAGTACTTTACACCTTAATTTATGTATTTTATTATTGAATTCAAGTACTCGACCGTAAACGAAAGTTAGGTAGCTAGAAAAATGATTTTGTGGTGTTGATGAGGACCAGTGTTCTTATCATGTAGAATGCTTGATAAAACAAACCATTTCACTCTTAAATGTTTTCCCCCAATTCGAAGGTATTTTCTACATGAATATGAGTACTTATTTCCCGTAATTAAGTACTTTAGACCTTGATTTAGGTATTTTATTATTGTATTCAAGTACTCGACCGTAAACGAAAGTGAGGTGGCTAGAAAATAATTTTGTGGTGTTGATGAGGATCAATGTTCTTATTATGTAGAATGCTTGATAAAACCAACCATTTCAGTCTTAGATGTTCTCCCCCACTTCGCAGGTATTTTCTACATGAATATGAGTATTTTTTCCTATAGTTAAGTATTTTACACCTTGATATAGGTATATTTTTTTATTGAATTCAAGTACTCGACCGTAAACGAAAGTGATGTGGCTGGAAAACTAATTTTGTGGTGTTACTGAGGGTCAATATTATTTCAGTCTTTTATGTTCACCCCCAATTCGCAGGTATTTTCTACATGGATATGAGTATTTATTTCCTGGAATTAAGTACTTTAGACCTTGATTTAGGTATTTTGTATTGAACTCAAGTACTCGACCATAAACGAAAGTGGGGTGGCTAGAAAACCAATTTTGTGGTGTTGATGAGGATGAATATTCATATTATGTAGAATGCTTCATAAAACCAACCATTTGAGTCTTAGATGTTCTCCCCCAATTCGCATGTATTTTCTACATGGATATGAGTATTTATTTCCTGGGGTTAAGTACTTTAGACCTTGACTTAGGTATTTTATTATTGAATTCAATTACTCGACCGTAAAGGAAAGTGAGGTGGCTAGAAAACTAATTTTGTGGTTTTGATGAGGATCAATGTTCCTATTATGTAGAATGCTTGATAAAACCAACCATTTCACTCTTAAATGTTTTCCCCCAATTCGAAGGTATTTTCTACATGAATATGAGTAATTATTTTCTGAAATTAAGTACTTTGGACCTTGATTTAGGTATTTTATTATTGAATTCAAGTACTCGACCGTAAACGAAAGTGAGGCGGCTAGAAAACTAATTTTGTGGTGTTGATGAGGATCAATGTTCCTATTATGTAGAATGCTTGATAAAACCTACCATGTGAGTCTTAGATGTTCTCCCCCACTTCGCAGGTATTTTCTACATGAATATGAGTATTTATTTCCTGAAATTAAGTACTTTACACCTTAATTTATGTATTTTATTATTGAATTCAAGTACTAGACCGTAAACGAAAGTTAGGTAGCTAGAAAAATGATTTTGTGGTGTTGATGAGGACCAATGTTCTTATCATGTAGAATGCTTGATAAAACCAACCATTTCACTCTTAAATGTTTTCCCCCAATTCGAAGGTATTTTCTACATGAATATGAGTACTTATTTCCCGTAATTAAGTACTTTAGACCTTGATTTAGGTATTTTATTATTGTATTCAAGTACTCGACCGTAAACGAAAGTGAGGTGGCTAGAAAATAATTTTGTGGTGTTGATGAGGATCAATGTTCTTATTATGTAGAATGCTTGATAAAACCAACCATTTCAGTCTTATATGTTCTCCCCCAATTCGCAGGTATTTTCTACATGAATATGTGTATTTTTTCCTATAGATAAGTATTTTACACCCTGATATAGGTATATTTTATTATTGAATTCAAGTACTCGGCCGTAACGAAAGTGACGTGGCTAGAAAACTAATTTTGTGGTGTTACTGAGGATCAATATTATTTCAGTCTTAGATGTTCACCCCCAATTCGCAGGTATTTTCTACATGACTAAGTACTTTAGACCTTGATTTAGGTATTTTATATTGAACTCAAGTACTCGACCATAAACGAAAGTGAGGAGGCTAGAAAACCAATTTTGTGGTATTGATGAGGATGAATGTTCTTATTATGTAGAATGGTTGATAAAACTAACCATTTCAGTCTTACATGTTCTCCCCCAATTCGCATGTATTTTCTACATGGATATGAGTATTTATTTCCTGGAGTTAAGTACTTTAGACCTTGACTTAGGTATTTTATTATTGAATTCAAGTACTTGACCGTAAAGGAAACTGAGGTGGCTAGAAAACTAATTTTGTGGTGTTGAAGAGGATCAATGTTCATGTAGAATGCTTGATAAAACCAACCATTTCAGTCTTAGATGTTCTCCCCCAATTCGCAGGTATTTTCTACATGGATATGAGTAGTTATTTCCTGAAGTTAAGTACTTTAGACCTTGATTTAGGTATTTATTATTGAACTCAAGTACTCGACCGTAAACGAAGGTGAGATGGCTAGAAAACTAATTTTGTGGTGTTTATGAGGATCGATGTTCTTATTATGTAGAATACTTGATAAAACCAACCATTTCAGTCTTAGATGTTCTCCTCCAATTCGCAGGTATTTTCTACATGAATATGAGTAATTATTTTCTGAAATTAAGTACTTTGGACCTTGATTTAGGTATTTTATTATTGAAGTCAAGTACTCGACCGTAAACGAAAGTGAGGTGGCTAGAAAACTAATTTTCTGGTGTTGATGAGGATCAGTGTTCCTATTATGTAGAATGCTTGATAAAACCTACCATGGCAGTCTTAGATGTTCTCCCCCACTTCGCAGGTATTTTACATGAACATGAGTATTTATTTCCTGAAATTAAGTACTTTACACCTTAATTTATGTATTTTATTATTGAATTCAAGTACTCGACCGTAAACGAAAGTTAGGAAGCTAGAAAAATGATTTTGTGGTGTTGATGAGGACCAATGTTCTTATTATGTAGAATGCTTGATAAAACCAACCATTTCACTCTTAAATGTTTTCCCCAATTCGAAGGTATTTTCTACATGAATATGAGTACTTATTTCCCGTAATTAAGTACTTTAGACCTTGATTTAGGTATTTTATTATTGTATTCAAGTACTCGACCGTAAACGAAAGTGAGGTGGCTAGAAAATAATTTTGTGGTGTTGATGAGGATCAATGTTCTTATTATGTAGAATGCTTGATAAAACCAACCATATCAGTCTTAGATGTTCTCCCCCACTTCGCAGGTATTTTCTACATGAATATGAGTATTTTTTCCTATAGTTAAGTATTTTACACCCTGATATAGGTATATTTTATTATTGAATTCAAGTACTCGACCGTAAACGAAAGTGACGTGGCTAGAAAACTAATTTTGTGGTGTTACTGAGGATCAATATTATTTCAGTCTTAGATGTTCACCCCCAATTCGCAGGTATTTTCTACATGGATATGAGTATTTATTTCCTGGAATTAAGTACTTTAGACCTTGATTTAGGTATTTTATATTGAACTCAAGTACTCGACCATAAACGAAAGTGAGGAGGCTAGAAAACCAATTTTGTGGTGTTGATGAGGATGAATGTTCTTTTTATGTAGAATGGTTGATAAAACTAACCATTTCAGTCTTACATGTTCTTCCCCAATTCGCATGTATTTTCTACATGGATATGAGTATTTATTTCCGGGAGTGAAGTACTTTAGACCTTGACTTAGGTATTTTATTATTGAATTCAAGTACTCGACCGTAAATCAAAGTGAGGTGGCTAGAAAACTAATTTTGTGGTGTTGAAGAGGATCAATGTTCATGTAGAATGCTTGATAAAACCAACCATTTCAGTCTTAGATGTTCTCCCCCAATTCGCAGGTATTTTCTACATGGATATGAGTAGTTATTTCCTGTAGTTAAGTAATTTAGACCTTGATTTAGGTATTTTATAATTGAATTCAAGTACTCGGCCGTAAATGAAAGTGAGATGGCTAGAAAACTAATTTTGTGGTGTTTATGAGGATCGATGTTCCTATTATGTAGAATACTTGATAAAACCAACCATTTCAGTCTTAGATGTTCTCCTTCAATTCGCAGGTATTTTCTACATGAATATGACTAATTATTTTCTGAAATTAAGTACTTTGGACCTTGATTTAGGTATTTAATTATTGAATTCAAGTACTCGACCGTAAACGAAAGTGAGGTGGCTAGAAAACTAATTTTCTGGTGTTGATGAGGATCAATGTTCCTATTATGTAGAATGCTTTATAAAACCTACCATGGCAGTCTTAGATGTTCTCCCCCACTTCGCAGGTATTTTACATGAACATGAGTATTTATTTCCTGAAATTAAGTACTTGACACCTTAATTTATGTATTTTATTATTGAATTCAAGTACTCAACCGTAAACGAAAGTTAGGTAGCTAGAAAAATCATTTTGTGGTGTTGATGAGGACCAATGTTCTTATTATGTAGAATGCTTGATAAAACCAACCATTTCACTCTTAAATGTTTTCCCCCAATTCGAAGGTATTTTCTACATGAATATGAGTACTTATTTCCCGCAATTAAGTACTTTAGACCTTGATTTAGGTATTTTATTATTGTATTCAAGTACTCGACCGTAAACGAAAGTGAAGTGGCTAGAAAATAATTTTGTGGTGTTGATGAGGATCAATGTTCTTATTATGTAGAATGCTTGATAAAACCAACCATTTCAGTCTTAGATGTTCTCCCCCACTTCGCAGGTATTTTCTACATGAATATGAGTATTTTTTCCTATAGTTAAGTATTTTACACCCTGATATAGGTATATTTTATTATTGAATTCAAGTACTCGACCGTAAACGAAAGTGACGTGGCTAGAAAACTAATTTTGTGGTGCTACTGAGGATCAATATTATTTCAGTCTTAGATCTTCACCCCCAATTCGCAGGTATTTTCTACATGGATATGAGTATTTATTTCCTGGAATTAAGTACTTTAGACCTTGATTTAGGTATTTTATATTGAACTCAAGTACTCGACCGTAAACGAAAGTGAGGTGGGTAGAAAACCAATTTTGTTGTGTTGATGAGGACAAATGTTCTTATTATGTAGAATGCTTGATAAAACCAACCATTTCAGTCTTAGATGTTCTCCCCCAATTCGCATGAATTTTCTACATGGATATGAGTATTTATTTCCTGGAGTTAAGTACTTTAGACCTTGGCTTAGGTATTTTATTATTGAATTCAGGTACTCGACCGTAAAGGAAAGTGAGGTGGCTAGAAAACTAATTTTGTTGTATTGATGAGGATCAATGTTCTTATTATGTAGAATGCTTGATAAAACCAACCATGTCAGTCTTAGATGTTCTCCTTCACTTCGCAGGTATTTTCTACATGGATATGTGTATTTATTTCCTGAAATTAAGTACTTTAAACCTTGATTTAGGTATTTCATTACTGAATTCAAGTACTCGATCGTAAACGAAAGTGAGGTGGCTAGAAAACTAATCTTGTGGTGTTGATGCGGGTCAATGTTCTTATTATGTAGAATGCTTGATAAAACCAACCATTTCAGTCTTAGATGTTCTCCCCCAATTCGTAGGTATTTTCTACATGAATATGAGTATTTATTTTCTGAAATTAAGTACTTTAGACATTGATTTAGGTATTTTATTATTGAATTCAAGTTCCTGACCGTGAAGAAAAGTAAGGTGGCTAGAAAACTAATCTTGTGGTGTTGATGAGGATCAATGTTCTTATTATGTAGAATGCTTGATAAATTTCATGATCCCCGCGAAGGATTGGGATTTGAACCCACCACCAACCTAGAAACTGATACAGTACTCTCTCTGTACAACATTAAACGTTTTGGGTTAAGCATTGGGCAACTAATGCCCTTCGTAGGATCGAGTGAGGTGACTGAATCAGATGAACAGAAACGGAGGAATAAAGAATGGGCTCAAATCGTGTGTGACTACACAGAACTCAATAATAGCTATAAAACTAGAGAGATACCACTCTCTGATGACTACATGTCACCATTTGGACCCGAAATTCAGGGAGGCTCTCACGAACAGGCTAAACCTATTTATTCATTTATCTATATTCCAGAGATTATACGCAAAATAGGTGCCTTGACAGCCTCTCTAGAATCAGAAAGGAAAGCTCACGAAGAAGAGAAAACTATTTTCTTGAGCAAAATTTATACTCTTGAAAACTTTCCTGATGCTTACAAACCTTCCACCTCCCGTCCTGTTCCAGAATCCTCTACATATAAATGCAAGCAAACTACAAGAAAATTCCTTTATCTCACACTAACTTTGTATCACATGTACCCACAGCAAAATCGTGAGATTTGAGGAAGCGAAGAAGGTTCGGTCTGGCTCAGCAAAGAAGACAAGAGTCCCTGATAAGAAAAAGAGACCAGTCTCAAACCTTACTTCTCATGTTTCGAAATCTTTTGCATTTCCAAAAGTGACTTCTTGTAATGTCGCAGAACGTGTTTCGTTATTTCATGCCCCAAAATCAAAATTCTGTCATGTAAGCAATGATGTATATTCCCATCCTCGTGACGGTCATTTCAGCAAAAATGCTTCCACGTCACATAGCACTCGATCTAAGGGCGTAACTCCCACGCCGTCCAATCATACTATCAAATCTAAAATAAAGAAACACACTACCTCTAAGACCAAGCCGAACAAGAAATTAAGTCAAAAACAGATTTGGATTCCGAAATCCCAACTGCATCATGTAGGAGATCGTCACGCTTGGATTCTTAAACCAGTTATCCAACAACCTAGCAAAGAATCAAATCTAGCAACGAACAAGTTAGCTTCTACACCTGCTATCAAAGAAGGGCCCATCTATAAATCGGTGCCTAAACTTACTTGATTCTTTTTGCAGGTCCGTCATGTGTGGTACTTAGATTCAGGTTGCTCCTCACACATGACTGGAGACAAAGAGCTGTTGAGCAACTTTTCTGAAGGATTTCTCGGAAAGGTCTACTTCGGAAACGGTCAATATGCATCCATGCTAGGAACGGGTTATCTCATCCATGACAGGCTGACCATCAAAGGGGTGTCCTACGTCGAAGGCCTGAGCTACAATTTATTCAGCATCGGACGTTTCTGTGACAAAGGCTACAAGGTGAACTTCGAGACCAGCAAATGTAGTGTCACAGATAACAATGGAAGAGAGCTACTCACTGGCTATAGGAAAACGAATCTATATTCCATTGATCTCAAAACTGTTCGATCGACGTGCCTCATCTCCCCAGCCTCTCTACATCAGAACGATCTCTGGCATCAGCGACTTTCCTATCTCAACTTCAAAGACCTTAACAAACTGCGATCAGAAAGCTTGGCCAAGGGACTTCCCTCGTTCAGATATCACAAAGAGCATCTTTGCTCGGCTTGTGAAATGGGAAAGATAAGGAAGGCATCTCACCGGACCAAATACATAGCCTCAACTTCCAAACCTCTCGAACTCATTCATATGGATCTGTGTGGACCTATGCGAACTCAGACCATTAATGGGCGAAAATATGTGTTGGTTATTGTGGATGGTTTCTCATGCTACACATGGACCAAATTCCTCAGAACCAAGGACGAAACTCCAAGTCTAATCATAGAGTTTATCAAAACCTCACAAAACCTCTACCAACTAAGTGTACAAATCATTAGAACTGACAACGGGACAGAATTCAAGAACAAAAAACTCAGTGACTTCTATGCATCACTTGGAATCACCCAACAGTTCGCAGCGGCGAAAACGCCTCAACAGAACGGGGTAGTCGAGTGCAAGAACAGAACCTTAGTTGAAGCAACTCGTACACTCCTCATTCACTCTGGACTACCACACTTCTTGTGGGCCGAAGCAATGAACACAGCCTGTTTCACTCAAAACCGTGGCTCCCTTCACAAGAGGTTCAATAGGACTCCCTACGAGTTGATAAATCGCAGAGTGTCAGATGTCTCTTTCCTGAGAGTCTTTGGATGCAAGTGCTATGTAGCAAACGATCGTGAAGATAGAGGCAAACTCGACCCGAAAGCATTTGAAGGGATTTTGGTGGGATACTCAACAAAAAAGCCTATCGAGTATATCTCAAGGATAAAAGATCTGTTACGGAAAGCATTAACGTTACGTTTGATGAAGTAGATCGAGTAGTTTCTGTACAAATCAGTCCAGAACCAGGACTTCTACGAGAGTTGACAAAGGATCAACCAAGCACATCCTCCACGGGCGAAACTTTAAAATCAAACACTTTGAGCGACATGGAACTCGATCTCTTATTCCAGGATCTCTTCTCTGAGCCGACGCCACCCACTGCTCCAACAACTTCTGTAGCACCGGGATGACGACAGTGAATCCCCAACTGATACTGAGATCATCTCCAGCTCATCCACTGAAACTCCTCAGCCCTCGGATTCAAAAATAGAAATCTCTTCAGGAGAGTCAGTAATACCTCAACCTGGAGAAGAAACGAAACATCAAGCTGATCAGAGTGAAGAAACAATAGACGATACAAATGCAGCTGGATCATCACAACCTGGTACAAGAAAGTGGACCCGAGCACACTCTAAGTCACAAATAATTGGGGACCCTTCCACTGGTGTAACCACTTGAGCATCAACGATAAATGAAAGCCTCTATTCGTGCTTTCTCAGTCAAAAGGAGCCCAGCAAAGTGGCGGAAGCACTCGCCGACCCAGATTGGATAATCGCAATGCAGGAGGAAATCAATCAGTTTGAGAGGTTGAAAGTTTGGAACCTAGTACCTAGACTGGCTGGGAAAACTATCATAGGAACTAAATGGGTGTTTAAGAACAAAAAGGACGAGCAAGGAGTTGTTATAAGGAATAAAGCAAGAACTTCACAGTCTACCAGATGGATATCAAAACTGCATTCCTCAATGGAATACTAAAAGAAGAATTTTTTCTATCTCAGCCTGAAGGTTTTGTAAACGAACAACTCCCAGACCACGTCTACAGACTCGATAAAGCTCTCGATGGACTTAAACAAGCTCCCAGAGCCTGGTATGAGGTCCTCTCGGATTTTCTCATCTCCTCTGGTAAGGGAAGATCGATACGACTCTCTTTATCAAGAAAGACGGCTCAGACATTATGTTAGTGCAGATTTACGTCGACTACATCATATTTGGGTGGGACGGACTCAAGAATGTGCAGGAACTTTGGGGATCTAATGAAGCAAAATTTTGAAATGAGCATGATGGGCGAGCTAAGTTTTTTCTTAGGCCTTCAGGTTAAGCAGCTTCACGATGGATTCTTCATCAGTCAATCCAAGTACATTCACGACATACTCAAGAAGTACAACTTGGACAACTCAAATGCTGCCATCACTCCCATGTCTACCTCATGCAAACTTGATGCAGATTCATCAGGAAAATCTGTTAACCAGACGATTTATCGAGGCATGATAGGATCCTTGCTCTATCTTACGTGACATCATATTCGCCACATGTCTCTGTGCTCGCTTTCAAGCTGATCCAAAGGAGTCTCACATGTCGCTGTCAAGCGGATCTTCAAATACCTCAAGGGAACTCCAAATCTAGGTCTATGGTACCCGATGGAGTCAAGCTTCGAACTAGTAGGATACACCGACGCTGATTACGCGGGATGCAAGCTGGACAGAAAGAGCACTTCTGGAGCCGCTCAATTTCTCGGGGGTAAACTCGTAAGCTGGTCGTCTCGAAAACAAAATTGTGTCTCAACCTCGACAGCAGAGGCATAATATGTCGCTGCTGCGAGTTGTTGCTCACAAATTTTGTGGATGAGAACCCAACTGCGAGACTTTGGCATAACGTTAAATCGTATTCCAATTTTTAGTGACTCTAAAAGTGCTATAGCCATAACAAGTAATCCAGTACATCATTCACGCACAAAACATATAGACATTAGATATCACTTTATCAAGGAACATGTGGAACAAGGTACAATCGAAATGCATTTTGTTCACACAGATTTTCAACTTGACGACTTATTCACTAAGGCATTGGATGAAAAGCGATTCCAATTCTTGGTATTTAGGTTAGGCATGTTGAACCATAAGACATGATCGATTGTCCCTACATGAACCTGATATTGTGTAAATAGGTCACTTAATTTTTTCTCTATATGTTTTCATATGAATGTTAAAAAATTCTACTATCGCATCTAGGGGGAGTCTAATAAAAATTTATGCATGGATCTAGGGGGAGTCTTTGAAAAATTTTGCACTAATCTAGGGGGGAGTCATTGAACACTTCGCACAAATTAAGGGGGAGTTCTTATGATCCTTCGTCAAATTTAATTTCAAATCGCATTGAGGGGTAAACTTATGAGATAAACATTTCCATAACCTTACAAATTTTATCATCTCTGTATCCTTACAAAATTTTCTCTCGGCGAAACCCAAAAGTTGATCGAAACTGGAATTTACAAATATTTAAAATCTCTTCTCGGCGAAACTGAAACTCAGCTCAAATTCGATCGAAACTAAACATTCAAGTATTTCAAATCTTTTCTCGGCAAAACTACGTATCGCCCGAAACTCCTTTAAATTGATTTGACAATCGCACGAAACACGTTTCGATCGAAACTGAATTTTAAATCCTCTTATAATTTTCTCGGCGAAACTGACTTTCACCCGAAACACGTTTCGATCGAAAACTGAAATCCTTTTATAAGTTAACACCGCGAAACAGAGCATCGCCGAAACTAAATCAAATCGATCGAAACTCAAAATTAACCCTTTGTAATTATTCTCGGCGAAACTGAGCTTCGCCCGAAATCAGTTTCGATCGAAACTCTACTTATCTATATAGCGTTTCGCCCGAAACACTGTTCTTCTTCATCGATTCTCAAATTCACTTTCAAACCCTCTCTGCAATCGCACACAAATCGTATCACAGTCTCACACAAACTCAGTTTTCACGATTTCTGCAGCTAAAATTTCACTATTGGTAAGGATAAATGCATTATCTGCAGCTTTTAACTGATATTTTTCTCGTTCTTGCAGGTTGCGCAGATTAGGGTTGAGTGAGTTCGCGCGAATCGTTCTTCAATCCCGTTTCAATTTAGTTTAAATTTGCCCGAAACTAAACCCCGGATTCAATTTCACATCACAATTGATCGGGCGATACTGTCAATTTTATTTATTCTATTATTTTAAATCGATCGATTCGAGGGTCACTTTCGGCCGAAACTGGATATTTCACTGTTTACTGTAATTTGAATCGTTCAATTTAGACTTTCGGCTGAAACTACTTTTACAATCATAACACATTCTTAAATCCCTCTATTCTGTAGTTTCGATCGAAACCACAATCTAATTTGAATCGATCGATTGCATCTCACTATAGGCCGAAATGGGATCTTCTATTTTTACTATGTTTTAAATCGCACACTTAGGACTTCCGACCGAAACTGCATTTTAAGTATAACATGATTTAAATCACACTATTCCTTATTTTCATCGAAACCAAAGTATATAAACAATATGATTTGAATCGCACGATGCACACTATTGCCCGAAACTCAATCACACTGAGATTTGGATTGCAACTTGAATTTTGACTGAAACTGATTCACAATGTGATTTACTATGAATCATTTCGCCGATTGATTGACTCAATTTCAATATTTCTTCCTATCAACGAACTTTACTCACAATGTTTGCAAAATTTCTCAAGTCCTAAAATGTCAACAACATTTGACCTTTACCCGTATTTTACATTACCTTTCCAAGCGTTGTAATGGTTGGTTCCTACTAATCCCTTGATCTATCTTACAGATATACTAACATGGTGCGACTGATTGATGAGGTTTTCGCTTCAAAGGACTGGGCACAGAAATCACCCAACAACTTGCAACTTGACTTTGACAACACCTCCTGCCCAGATCCTATTATTGTCAAAATTCTAGCAAACCGCCTCTGAAAACATCCCTAAATAACACAGAGGATGTCCCGGAAGTCTATGTCCAACAATTCTGGTCCACCCTTCAAAACCCAACAAATAATCCAAAAATAACCCGTCTTTCCGCTATAATTGACAACACCATAGTTGTCTTTACCCCAACCATTCTTCGCTCCCTACTAAACCCACCATACTCACTACTATATGATCCCATCCCTCTAACGATGACCTGATCCGGGACTTCCTATTCATGGGCCACAAACTAAACTCCCAAAACACCATTCACCTTCCTGACTTCAACGCAAAAAATATTCCTGGACCCTGGCGGACCCTATTTCTGATCATCAACAAATGCCTCTCATCGAAGCACGCTGGGTCTGACAAATGCAACCGCAACATCTTGCTTATCTTCCATGGGATCGTCTTCAACAAAAATTATGATGTCGCACAACTAATCTGGACGGACATCCTAGATCAACTACGAAGGCGAAGTCTCGGATCCACTAAGCCAGTACTGCCTTACCTACGGTGGCTCCCTGTCATCGTCTAACACTCTGTGGATCTTCATCCCGAAATAGAGCGTCGACCACGGACCGAGGAGTATCACGCTCCAAAACTCACCAAGATCCAGTCGACAAAGACCAAGTTCGATCATGAGGCCATGATAATACCAGACCACCTATTTCGGCTCCTCGATGCAACCGAACCGGAGCTACGAAGATATCTACGCGCAAATAACCTTGACGCTGTTCCCATGGCTGAGCCCATCCCAGCTGAACCTAACCCAGGGACAAGCCAACCCTCACAGCCAAATGTAGGTCTAGGAAGATCTTCATCCCCAAAGCCAAAACACAAGCGAAAATCCAAAGGGGATGACAGCAGCAGTCAACAGGAACGACGTACTAAATAGAAACATGACCGTACTCCTCAGCCCACTAGTCCACAAATAAGCCGGAACGAGCCAATAGGTGCAGGGGATGACTTTGTCTTCCCCCGAGTAGAAGTTGCGACATCGGGTCCGATCGCGCAAACTACCCTTCCCAGCCACTCAATCATCTCCCAACAGATGATTGTTTCAGATACACACGAGGTACCACGTCAACCATCACCACCTCGATCGGAGGGGGTTGATGTATCAAGCAGTCCTCCGCCTCATACTGTAATTACTTGGATCACGACCAGTCTAGTGCCCTCACCATCCATAATTTTTCCATTTTCTAGGACAATTACAATAGTTTCTGCACCTCTAGATCTTAATGATCTAGACCGAATGCTCCACAATGTCTCCGTACTAGAGTCTAGTACGGAACTGAGCGGAAGCCCCAACGTAGTCAACATCCCTGCAGTTACGACCTTGGGCCATCAATCTGAGTCTGTCTCAGCATTGATGTCAACGATGAGCCTAAGTGGCCTCGGTTCTTCAAGTGCTGTGCAAACAGGCGGCACATCAGTACCCTCTACTGATGTTGTGACGACGGAACGTCTTCGTGACTCCGTCAGGTTATTTTCCCCATTCATGACGGAGGCCAGGCTGAATGATCGACTCGCGGAGTTCGCAAAAGATCTCGAGAACACCATCATGACCCAAGTATACAGCGCACTTGGTACCTCTTCTCGAGACAAAGGCAAAGGCCCCGTCACCGAAAACGTACCCTCTCAAGCCGACCCATCTCCTGACTCTGACGGCGGCCCGTGGAACGTTCCAATCATGGAACTCGTCGATGTTCTGCTGGCCCGACTCCGCACTGCACTAAAGCTAACTGCGTACGAAGCGGAGGTGCTCAGATGTCTGGAGCTTCCTTTCAACCCACCTAACCCCGGCGAGGCCCAGTCATCCCAACAACCACGTGACGATCTTGACGGTGGCGATCGTCCGAGGGGGAGAAGACACGAGAGACAGGGCCTCAGCCTCCTCAACAGTCACAGCCACAGCCTAGAGCCACCCAAACACCTACTAGAACAAGACCACCTACACCTACCCAAACCAGAAAATCTACTCGAACTACTACCAAGACAATGCAACCGACCTCGTCATCAGCCATGAGTCTTTCACCGCCTAGCCTTACAAACCCAAGAATCTCCTTCGATCCTCCATCCTCACCTACTCTATCCCTTCAGTCAAATGTATCGATCGTATCTCTTGAAACACTTTACAACCCACACACAGCGGTAAAAAAATACATCTTCAACGACGATTGGTTAACAAAGCCGATGCATCCAGCCTTGGCCAAGGGCTTACTGGACAATGCCAGATTCTTTTTGATGAAGGCAAACGTTAGCCTGGCCCTTATCGACGATGATGAACTCGAGGAAGGTGAAGACTACGAAGTAGACATTCCAGAACTTCTCGAGCTTCTCAAACACGTCGTCGTCGATGAGGAGTGCCCCCCTCGAAGTCGAAGATAGGAGAAGAACAGAAGCCAACGTGGGAAAATGTCAAAGTGATCGCTCCATATCAAGAAGAGATACGGAGAAGAATCTGGAGGAAGGAAGATAGGATCAAGACGTTAGACGAGCTTGATTTAAGAGGCCTAACTCATCTCCTGAGACCAATCGTTATATGATACCTGCTCTCTCTTCGTAGAGGGCTTGTGTGGAGGGGAAAAGATACCAACATTGACACTCTTAGAAGAGAAAAGAAGGAAAAGGCCAGAATCAGCAAAATCTTGGGAGTACGACGAGGTCGTCTCGACTTCTATGAATATCCTATCTACAAAGTGCAGCGAGAAGATGGGACGGTCGAGGAACTGACTGAAGGCGATCTCTCCTACATCAGAGGTGAAGACGTTGATCAGATACTGGGAAGCTTCAGATTTCTTGGAACACTCCAGAATCAAGACTTAAAAGTGGGATACGTCGCTCTTAAGCGATTCATGATGCGCCAAATCAAGTTCAACTCGACTCACGATCTTCAAATGGCGGTAGAAAGCAACATGAAAAGGGTGAACCTGACAAAGCCATACTTCGAAGTCCCCGACCCAAGTCTTGGTGAAGGCCACATAATCAATGAAGCCAACGATCCATCAGTGGTCTACATCAACTACAAGGGAGAAAAGAGGCTGATGAAAACATCCGAGATTGCCAAATTCAGCGATGGAACACTGCTGATCATTCGGAGCAAACTCGAAAGGATTCTGGAGCAGCTAAGGTTCGAAGAAGCAGAAGTCCAGGAGAAGTACGAGATGCTGATTAACATCATTTCGGACCGAATATCATTACGAAGAACGATACGATCATACGAGTTCAGACTTGGACTCAGGAAATCGGTCTATGCTGTGGAGAAACCCAGGAAGAAGAAGACACCAATGACACCAAAGCAAAAAGGATGCTAAGGGGGAGATTGTTAGGAATATTTTGTAGCATCCTTTAATTTATGTAATATTGGGTTAATATGTGTTTATTTAGTGGGTTGTAGTAGTTTGGGGTGACTTAGTATATTAGTAAGAGTTTGGGACCGGGCTTTAATATACCAAATACTTGTGGATAAAGCCTTAACTTACCCTAATTAGGGTTTATCAAAAGAATTGAAAAGGTATGCCACCTTGTACTTTTCCTTAGAAAAACACACTAACACGCACTCAAGGTGTTCATCACGTTTTTTACATTCAAACCTTTCTTTTGATCCTTGTTTGGTAATAAAAGGGCCAACAAGTGTCCGTATTTTATATGATAAATCAAGTATTCGAATTCGAAATTTAAGTAGTTTGTGTTCGAATTCAGGCATTTTTGTCATAATACACATATAATAAGGAAACAAACCAGTTATTCATTAATAAGCATTTATAGTCTAAGCCACTTCGAGAGCCTTAAACACTATTCCTACTTCGTATATTCTCACTTGGAGGTGTTGCAGTTCGAGCCACATCACAGCTTGGTGGTTCATCAATCAAAATGCACGCACCGCACCTCATTGGTTAATCCTTGCAAAATCCTGCATTTGTTCCGTAAGGGTGAGGGCTGAATAGAGATCAAAGGAATTGAGTGGCGAAAGGAAAAGAAAAAGAATAGTAAGAAAACAAACTAAGTTTAAATAAACCAAGAAAAAAGCAATTTCTTCCAAAATGGTGAAGGAAAGGACAGCAAAGCTAATGAAAATCATTTTCTCCTGGGGTTCTTTACCTCATCAATTTCAATGATCCAAACACAGCGTAAGAGTATTGGGTTGGAAAAAAAAATGAAGGATTCAAGAAATTAAGAGCTCACTCACCATTCAATTGAATTTGAATACCCCCGATGGAATTGGAAGCTCGCCGCCTCCTCCTACCCCAAATCCGAGCTGTTGCTGGTTAGGCTCGTCATCTTCTTCTTCGAGCCAACAGGTTTCGAGTATCTTCACAGCCTTCTCGTAGATCTCAGTGTTATCGTGCCTCTGAAGGTTCTCAATCTTCTCGAGCCCAAATGCATCGTCGATCATCTGAGGAATACGTTGACATTGCCTACGGTGTTCTTATCCGCTTCCCCAACCTTGAGAATCTTCTCGAGGCCTTCGAGGCACACGGTCACGATTCTCGGGTCGGGGCATACTAGGAGACTGCACAGAGGTGATATGCACCCGGCACTTACCAAGAACCTGAGGGCCGGGAAAGAGGAAGGCAGTTGGGAATTTATTTCCTTTTTTTGGCTTACATTATTTTTTTGGTTTTGTATTATGGGTGGTGGCGTTGTTATAAGTACATAGAAATTTAAGGGTTGTAATTTTAAGACAATAAATGTCAAAATTAAAGCAATTTGAGAACACCTAAATTTAAAGGTTGCAATTGTCGGTCATTAAGTTTCGCCATTGACGCAATTTGAGGAGAATTAACACCATAATTTTGAAACTTTTTTTCATCAAATACTTTAATTTTGTTGTTGTCCTAAAATTGCACTATTTAAGTTAGGTGTCTTCAGTTTCGAAACTAATTGTCCTAATATCTCCATCACCTAATTTAGGTTTCCTTAAAATGCCACTTCCTCAAATACACCTAGATAAAAAGGGTTGCAGTTTTTGGGACAATAAATTTCAAAATCAAAGCAATTTGAGAATACCTAAATTAAAGGTTGTTGCCTTAGGCGTTGAATTTCAAAATCGAAGCAATTCGAGGAGAATTAACGTCGAATTTTGAAACATACGGTCCTAAAACTGCAATATTTAAGTTAGGTGTCTTCAATGAATTGTCCTAATATTGCTACACCCTAATTTAGTTGTCCTTAAAAATGTCACTCACCTAAATATACATGACTAAAAAATAACTAATCCGTCTTTCTTCTATGAACCTCGATGATTAATGAGCTGATCGATAAAGAGAGTAGAAATCATACTTAATTTGCTCATGTGTTCCACCCGACGTGGCGTTGGAGATGGCCCACGCACCTTCTTTCTTTATCTCAAATTCAGCTTTTTGAAGAAGGCCAACGAGCGGGGCTATGATACCAGAATCAATAACAGCCTACAGAATCAAAGATGAGTATCGAAGATCAGCTTGATTGAAGACACGAAGTTAGCAACTTGCGAGAGGCGCCATTTCTAAACCATGGCGCACGGCTTTAACATGGCGACGCCATGGCACGCCCCACGTCGCTGTGGCCCGCGCCATGGGCCGTTGCCCATGGTGACACGGCCCAAAAAGCTTATTTGGGCCTTTTAGTTTTTAAATTTATGGGCCCAAAAGCTTGTATATATTTATTTTAAACACAAAAAAATTAGTAGTAGGGTAAGACGCGGACGAAGTAAATAAATGAAGCTAGAAAATTCAAAAAGTGATTCATGAAGCTTATTTGATTGAATTATATATATATACATATATATAACTTTTTAATGATATATCTTGGTTATTCTTATAGCCCCTATATATTTTAATCTTTAATATTCAAATGCGCCGTCCTTCGATATTGCGCGCCGTGCCATGGCTCTAGCGGGCCTTCGCGCCTTAATGCGCCGTGCGCCACTAAAATCTACGAGTTAATTAATTCAACACTTCTTAACAAAAAATGAGGTAAGATATTCTTTATTACACCTGTATCTGATCCTTATTCCCGCAGTGATGTTAGAGATAGTCCAACAAGCTTTTTACTTGATGCTTTCTTATGATTTGACGTCAACAAGTTAAGCAGGCAAGGAAGTGCCCCTTGATTGGTACAGCCTGGAAATTTATGACAGAAGTAGAAGAAATAAGTTGGAGTAATAAAAAATCACATCCGAGCAACTGCAATTTATCAAATATTGCTTGGTGTCCAGCAATCTGCAAAGGTTACTAACTATCATTACAAACCTCGATCCAAAAACAACCAATTAAATAAAAAATGGTCCTCATTCTTTAGATAATATTTATTACATACTACCTGCGTCTGAAAATCATCGCCAGTCACGATATTACAATAGTGCGAAGAGCAGGGATTAGAATTGACGGCGATCGATATCTGCAAATGTCATCCTTCATAAACAAAAAAAAAGTTAACTTTAGAAAAACAATATAATGAGAGTGTTATCACTTATGTAAGAAGCTCGATCAATCGAGGGCATACACCAGCTTCGATCACAGCTTGGATTTTTTTGTTCGCACCATCAGATAGATAGGACAGAGCCCAACATGAATCAGTTACGACTTCCTCGTCGCTCATTTTAATAAGGTGTGAAAGGAACGGAAGAGTGTTAGAAAAATAAGCTCTACCATTGGCAGACAACTTTAAGATATTAAGGATGAATTTTGGGATTATTGGTTTTGGCAGACATCTTCTGATGTCGAGGAGTACTTTTAGGAATATGTTACTAGTGTGTTTTGTGCTTTATCTAGAATGGTCTATGTGGCATTATAAACCACCCATGCATGTAGTATGTTTGTAACGAGCAATGAGATAATAAAAAAAACCAAGGACTCCTCTGTCGTTCTCCATCTCTCACCAACTATCTTTCGTCTCCTTATTTCCAAAAACCAGAAATATAAATATATGTTAACAAGTGGTATCAGAGCTCCATGGCAAACAATAATACAAACGCTCCCGGTATCAACTATATGATGTGTCCGCGTCTATCAAAGACGAATTATGACAAATGGTCCATACACATGAAAGCATTGCTTGGATCACAAGATGCTTGGGAAGTCGTCGAGTCCGGGTATACAGAACATGAATCAGTAGCAGGCTTATCCGGAGCCCAAGTAAAAGAGCTGAAAGAGTCACGCAAGAAAGACAAGAGTGCTCTTTACCTGATCTACCAAGCCGTAGACGAATCGGGTTTCGAAAAAATTGCCGGTGCAAAGAGTTCCAATGAAGCATGGGAGATTCTTGAAAAGGCGTATCAAGGAGCGGATCGAGTGAAACAGGTTCGCCTACAAACTCTTAGACGGGAGTTTGAGACGCTGTGGATGAAGGAAGGAGATAACGTATCCGACTTCATTACGAAGGTCGAAACCGTTGCCAATCAACTCAAGAGGAATGGTGAAGAGGTGCCGGAGAACAGAATAGTCGAAAAAATTCTGCGATCCTTAATCACAGATTTTGACAGCATCGTATGTGCCATTGAGGAATCGAAAGATCTCTCCGAGATGACTGTGAACGAGTTGACAAGCTCTCTAGAGGCCCATGAACAAAGGAGGGCATCTAGGAAACGTGAAACGGTGGAAGAAGCGTTGCAGGCGAAGATGAAAATAAAAGACAACAACCACGACAAAGATGATGACACAACCAGACAACGAGGAAACTATCGAGGTAGAGCAACATATCGAGGACGTGGAAGATCAGGAGGAAGAGGAAGAGGTTCATCAAATGAAGGCAACGGAAAAAATAAAAATCACTCATGGAATACATATCGAGGCGGACGAGGTCGAGGCAGACACAATAAGAGGAATGTTCAATGTTACACATGCAAGAAGTACGGCCATATTGCTGCTGAATGCTATTCAACGAACAGAGGCGAGGAGGAGGACAACTCACATAAAAGTCAAGAATGGTACCTCGACACAGAGGCGAGCAACCATATGCGTGGCAATCGAGATATGTTCGTGGAGATACAAGAAACGAAGGGAGGTCAAGTAACCTTCGGTGATGCATCCAAGGTTAAAGTCGAAGGTCATGGAAGAGTGAAGATTCGGTGCAAGAATGGTCATCACAAATACATATCTAACGTCTACTACGTGCCAGAAATGAGAAGCAACATACTCAGCGTTGGGCAATTAATTGAACGAGGCTTCACGGTAATCATGAAGAATAACATGATGGAAATTAGAGACAACGACAAGCAACTTGTGGCACGGGTGAGTATGACCGAAAATCGCATGTTTAAATTAAAGATCGAACATGTGCAGGAGAAATGTCTAAAGGTGACCGAAGATAGTGAAGTAAAGCTTTGGCATCAACGATTCGGGCATCTAAATTTCAATAGCGTGAGGGATCTAGCAAACAAGACAATTGTAAACAGCATGCCATATTTAGGAACGGCGGATGGCATGTGCGAAAGCTGCATCATTGGAAAGAATGCAAGAAATCCTTTCCCGAAGGAAACAATATTTCGAGCCAAAAGAGTCTTGGAGCTAGTTCACACGGACATATGTGGACCAATTACTCCGGAGTCGTTTAGTAAGCATCGCTATTTCCTCACATTTATTGACGATTATTCTAGGAAGACTTGGATATATTTCTTACGAGAAAAATCAGAAACTTTTGTGATGTTTAAGAAATTTAAAGTCCTAGTTGAGAATGCAAGCGGGGAGCGCATAAAAGCTATCAGATCCGACAGAGGCGGCGAATACACGTCGAAGGAGTTTCTAGCATTTTGTGAAGAAAACGGGATTCGAAGGTATCTCACGGCTCCATACTCTCCTCAACAAAACGGCGTAACGGGGAGGAAAAACAGGACGCTTCTCAATATGGTTCGTTGTATGCTGAAAAGTAAAGAAATGCCGAAGAAGTTTTGGGCAGAAGCAACTCGATGTGCTGTATACTTGCAGAACCGCTGCCCGTCAGCGAGCTTGAAGGGAAATATCACACCGCATGAAGCTTGGTGCGGCACGAAACCTTCAGTCGGGCATCTACGAACTTTTGGGTGTATAGCATACGCTCACGTCCCGGATGGTCAGAGAACGAAGCTAGATGATCGGAGTATTAGGCTCGTCTTTATCGGATATGACGAAAGGTCAAAGGCTTACAATCTTTTTAATCCTAATACTAACAAAGTTATTGTAAGTCGTGACGTACAGTTTGACGAGAATAGCTGCTGGAACTGGAAAATGGGAGGTACACACATCGAATCAGATGATGGAAGGATACCACCTCTAGTGACCAATCCATCTAACGAAGAGGAGACGACAACTGTGATCAACCAACCGGAAGATTCAGAAAACGACGATGAGCCCCTACAAGGAAGAACGAGGACCATAACAGATCTTTACCAAACATCGAATAATATGAACCTCATATGTCTACTCGCTGATGCAGAAAATATTACATTTGAGGAAGCAACGAAGGATGAAAGGTGGAGAAAGGCGATGAAGGAAGAAATGAAGGCCATCACGAAGAACAAAACCTGGGAGCTCGCAAACTTACCAAACGGACAAAAGGCGATAGGCGTAAAGTGGATATACAAGAAGAAGCTAAATGCTAAAGGAGAAGTGGAACGATATAAAGCAAGGCTCGTAGCAAAAGGATACAAACAAAAGGCTGGGATCGACTACGAAGAAGTGTTTGCGCCAGTTGCGAGGATGGAAACAATCCGGCTGCTAATGTCAATTGTGGCTTATAAAAAATGGGTCATATATCAAATGGACGTTAAATCGGCGTTCTTGAATTGAACCTACAAGCAGATCGGACAAGAGGAGAAGGTGCTGAAGTTGAAGAAAGCCCTTTACGGCTTAAAGCAGGCTCCAAGAGCTTGGAACATGAGAATCGATACATATCTCAAGAACCGAGGATTTCAGCAATGCCCCTACGAACACTCTTTGTACGTGAAGGTGCGACAGGCAGATATCTTATATGTTGTTTTATATGTAGACGATCTAGTATTTACAGGCAATAACGAAAAGATGATCGCCGAGTTCAAGTCCGAGATGAAGACTGTTTGAAATGAGTGACCTAGGAAAAATGTCATACTTCTTGGGCCTCGAGGTGAAACAGGAGAAAACCGGAATTTTTGTGTCACAAGAACGATACACGCTTGGGATCTTGGATAGATTTGGAATGAACGACTGCAATCCAACAAGCACACCCGTCGAGTGCGGGACAAAACTGTCCAAGTTCGACAAAGCCGAAAAGGTAGATGGAACCATGTATCGAAGCGCTGTTGGATGCCTACGGTATTTGACGAGTACAAGGCTGGAGATCTCTTACGGAGTTGGTCTCGTAAGCCGCTACATGGAAGACCAAGCGCTACTCATTGGAAGGCCGTGAAAAGAATATTTCGATATTTAAAGAAGACGGCGTCTCATGGATTGTTCTATCCTTGGACAGACGATTTTGTAATCACAGGATATTCTGACAGCGATTGGAGTGGAGATACGGACGACCGCAAAAGCACGACTGGATATGCATTCTTTGCTGGCAATACAGTTTTCGGTTGGGCCTCCAAGAAACAGTCGATAGTAACTTTATCGACATGCGAAGCCGAATACGTGGCGGCATCTTCATGTGTGAGTCATGCAATATGGCTACGTAGACTACTAAAAGAGGTTGGTGTGGAACAGCGAAAAGCTACCAAGATCTACGTCGACAATAAATCAGCAATTGAATTAACGAAGGGTTCACCATGAACGGAGCAAACACATTGATGTCAGGTTTCATTCAATAAGGGAGCACGTGAAAAATGATGACGTAGAGGTTGAATACGTTGCAAGCCGAGAACAAGTTGCTGATATATTAACCAAGGCGCTACCGTTAGAATCATTTGAAAAACTGAAGAACAAACTTGGAGTACGAGGAAAGGACAATCGAACTTAGGCAGGGATGTTAGAAAAATAAGCTCTATCATTGGCAGACAACTTTAAGATATTAAGGATGAATTTTGGGATTATTGGTTTTGGCAGACATCTTCTGATGTCGAGGAGTACTTTTAGGAATATGTTACTAGTGTGTTTTGTGCTTTATCTAGAATGGTCTATGTGGCATTATAAACCACCCATGCATGTAGTATGTTTGTAACGAGCAATGAGATAATAAAAAAACCAAGGACTCCTATGTCGTTCTCCATCTCTCACCAACTATGTTTCGTCTCCTCATTTCCAAAAACCAGAAAGATAAATATAAGTTAACAAAGAGCTGGTTTGACCTGAACCAATAACGATTGTCCAAATTATTACACATTGTTGTCTTCCACCAAACTATATATTATATATATATATATATAAGAAAAAAAAAGAATGAAAATGTTAACAAACCAGCTCAAACTTAGGCTGAGGTTTTCCCCGACAAAAGTTCGACAAAGTCCACGTTGCATTCCTCAACATGGATGGCTTCGCCTGGGCGTTAAATTGAGCTAACAAAGGCATCAATATTTCCCAAAGCCCAAACAGCCTAACGAAACAAAGGACGAATGAGTAATATAATCACAAAAGAACGAGACAATAAAATCAAGAAAAAGATTTTTACTTAGTAGGAATGCAGCAACATTTCTTGGCATATATATACCTGCTCTCTAACGTCGTCGCTTGAAGAGCTGAGAAGCCTCACGAATATTGGGACAGCCCCATGATCGCTCGCTACTTTGGTGTGATCAGAAGTTCCCGAAGCTATGTTGGTCAGTGCCCAAGCTGCCTCAAACTACACAATCAAGAAATTTTTTTAACGTATCCGTAGAAAATAGCATGCAATTGAAGATAAAAATAAGTTATCTCTAGCACGAAGCATTTACTTGAAGCTGAGGATAATCATCTCTCGCCATCGCTCTAAGCAGAAAAATCAGAAAACAAAAAAAACTGTGCATATTTTCCCTCTTCCTCCATTAATGGAGGTTTGAAGCTGAAGACGGAATAGTGAAAATTACTACAGATCTGGGCATATAATAGTCATTCTTATGGGTCGATTTATAGTAGGTTTTCTTTTTGTCCAAACTTTGAGATTGCTTTCTCTTTTTCTTGTTTGTATTACCCGATATGGGTTGTGTCTCTATCGATTCTAACTTGTTACTGAAGAAACATGTTCTGGCTGTTAATCTATGTACGTTTTCCTTGTGAAATGAAATACCTAACTGTCCTAGGAAAAGGGAAAAACCTATGAATGAAACCATTCTTTATGGAAACGGTAGCTTGCATTAATAATAAAGATACAGGGCTAAATAGCCCAAGGGTTTCACCGGTACATCGTCAACCGGGAGAACAAAGACTCACATAGGAGCACCAAACAATCCCACAAGGGGAACAAACACTCCCACATGGGGAGCAAAAACTTGGTATGCTCAAATACTAGTAAGTGTACTAGGTCGTGCAAGTAGTAAAACGGACGAAGTCCGAGTATCAAGCAACGAATACATCTTGATTAATTCTAAGATATTAAACCTAATTATAATTTAGACTAAGAGAATTTTTATAGTTTTGATGATTTGGTAAAAAGATAAAAACGCAAATAATAAAATAGATGCAAATAAATAAATGAGATTAAGATCAATCGACGACGAGTGACCAAGGCACATGTTCAGCACAAATAATTCCTACGTCTTCATAAAATCTATCATATCTAACGATCATAAATCTCAGTCAAGGTAAATCTCCTAAGACAGACACTACTCGTTTCTCCCGCAATAGCGATCCTATGCGATAAAGAACCAACCCGTATATGTCTATACGATTGTAGTTTCTATGCACCGCATTCAATCTCTATGAAATTCTCCGAGCATAAACGCTTTCGGCGCTTAAGGATTCGGAAGCCGCACATACGAAATCGAATTTCATCTCTGGTGGGTTTTACGTAGTGATTTTCGATGTTTATTGTTCCAACCGGTCTAATCACTTTGTCCGTCTCATAAACCAATCAAATAAACATGCATATGTTGAGAAGGCATTTAAACGCAAATAAGGAACACATATCTCGATTCAAACGACCAAATATGATAATAAAATATTAATACGTAGTCATTATTCGGCCTATCATGACCTTAATCGCAAAAGAACCTAAGCTAGCATATTAATAAAATAAAAACACAAAATATTCAATGTCGACATAATAGGAAAATAATATAAAACTTTGCTTTTCACGGAAGGAACGCCTCGCAAGCCGTCGATAATCTCTGTAGTCGTTGCGCTCTTTTTTCAGCCTTAAGTCTGCTCGCTTATTATTCGCCGCCAACCTTTTTATTTTCAGCCGTCGGTTCTCCTATTTTTCTTCCCTCAAGGCTTCTTTCGTTCCCTTTATAAAGAAAATATCAGCCGACTTTATGCACCTATATCTCATAATTGTTTGTATATTTGAATCTTCAAAAGCATATCTTTGACCTTTTATTTCCTTGAATCTCCACATAGCATATTTTCGTGAATGCAAGTCTTCACTTATTCAACAAAGCAAAAGTCATATCATAACCATGGGCTTGAGTCCACTTATGGGCTTAAAAAATTAATCTAAGCCCACAAAACCATCATTGTGTATCCCAATTCTCATAAATGTGCTTAATGCGCATACTAGCTCGACTTTGATTTTTTGCTCTGATATCTCTCAAATAAAAAGTATGTACATAAGGGTAGGAGGTCCACATGTATCCGGATAAATAGCACCTGAAAATATACGTTTTTGGGTATAAAAATAGCGTAAAATCCTAACTTATCAGAGAGAATGGGTCCACAAGGGACAAAAAACTGACAGAAAACAGAACACCATTATCTACGACCAAGAAAAAAAGAACCTATAACAGAAAAAGATTGGTCGGGTCTGCATAGGCTAGAACTTCGTCCGGGATTATCATAGCGTGTCGATCTTTCGCCGGAGTGTTTTTCTTGGCGAACTTCTCGACAATGGGGATCACGAAGTGTTCACTCGCCGGGTGGACGCGGATGCTGGTGGAGAACAGGCGGAAGTGTTTGATGAGCGCTGGGAGCCACCGCATGTAGGGTACGAAGCGGTTCTTGACTTCCTTGGCGACTTCCCGATCGCGACGTTGAATCATGGAGACGAGATCCATCCAGATGATGTCAGTGTGGTTGTACTTGCGGTTGTGTGCGATGCCAGTTAGGATGGTAAGGATTTGGTGGTTCATGCGGTCCTGGCCAGCATGCTTCTCCGACATGCATTTGTTCAGTAGTAGGTACAGTGTTCGCCAGGGTTGGGGTAGGTTGCGTGTGGTGACTTCGCTGAGAACGAGTGGGCCTTTCTTCTTCTTGTTTTCAGGTTGATAGCCCAATCTGTCGATGTCCTCGATGAGTTGTTCGTGCGTTGGTAGTGGTTCATATGGTGAGTAGACAGGGAGTTGAAGCACTTCTTGGACAATCTTGCGAGTGAGGACTATAGTTTCTTGATCGATTTCTGCGGACATTGCTGAAGCGGCGTAGTGTGATCCAGCAATCTGCAATGTGTGCCAGAACTGTTGGAGATAGACTTGAGCTTCTGGCTCGCCATGAGTGAGGGCGTGTCGGAGGGGATTTCATTTGAGGATCTCTATGATGATGGGGGCATCGCACCGAAAGTTGTCCAAGTCTACCATGTGATTGTTTGGTATCGGGGCAGCCCATCGACTTGTTCGGAAGACCTGCTCGATCGGTGGAACATAGGTTAGCGTATTGAGTTCGATGCGAGCGACGTCCCTTTGGATTGCTGCAGCCTCAAGTGCTTCAAGTGTTTCCTGATCTTTGTTGGTCATATATGTGCTCGACAGTAATTGTAGCATGATTAGTACTGACTAGGTCACGAGAACATGGATATAAGTAAGTCGTGGGTGAAACAATAAAGAGAGCCTCAAATCGTAAAAAATAAAATTAAAATTACGATTAAAGGTAACTTAGAGTCCGTTTGAAATAGAGTTGTTAAGATTGAATGATGGTAATGTGATGGCGAGTTTCAACAATTTTCGGAAATTAAACGAAATTGTTTCAACACTTAGAAAATTTTCAGGATTGAAAGTGTTCATGTGATATGAGAAAATTTTGGTAAATTTTCGCATGAACTGCAAAATTTTCGCAAGTTAAGGAATTTCACAAGTTATCAAAAATATTCGCATGTAATGGAAAATTTCGCTGATTATAACACATAGACATGCCGAGAGAAAATTTTCGCATATAGTGTAAAATTTCGCATGAAGAGTGATATGAAAGTTTCGCGGGGTGAGAAAATTTTGAAAAAGTTTGCTCAGGTGGTAAAATTTCTCGGTTTGAAATTTCTCAGTTTGACAAGTGATAAAATTTCTCGGATTGACTATTTTCTCAGGTTGAGAAGTTTGCGTGATCCGCGAAATAACAATGACATATGGGTTGAGAAATTAATGAACCACTGTAGCTGCGAAAGAATATGATCAGCACGGATCCGAGAAAAATTGAAGTTTATGGGTTGAGAAATTTTGGGTCACTGTAGTTGCAAAATAGTGAAGATGCGAAAAGATGTGATATGAAGTGAAGGGTATGAAAATTTCGCGGGGCATGACTCACTGTAGCAGCGAAAATTTTGACGTATGGAAAAATTTTCTCGGATAAAAACTTTCGCAGGACTTTACTCACTGTAGCCGCGGAATTTTTAATGAATGAAAAAAAATTTTCTCGGATAAAACTTTCGCAGGACTTTACGTACTGTAGCAGGGAAATTTAACGTGAGAAATATTTGGATAAAAACTTTCGCGGGGCTTCACTCACTGTAGCAGCGAAATCTATCGTTTAAAATATTTTCTCGGAACAAAAATTCTCGGTGAAGGACACGTTGCGAAAACCTATGAAACGACGCTATGATTTTTGCCTTGGAACCACTCAAATCTTAACCAAAATGCGATAAACTGAACTCAATCGACTCGAAATGGGACGGGCAATACAGATTTGGGGGTTTCAAATGGGAATTTTATCAACATGAAAATTAAAATCTTGTAGTTGGGTTCTCATCCACAAAAGCTGTGAACAACAACTAGCGGCGGCGACATATTCTGCCTCCGTCGACGAAGTTGAGACGCAATTTTGTTTTCGAGAAGACCAACTCACGAGTTTACCGCCCAAGAAGTGTGCAGCTCCAGAGCTGCTTTTCCCATCCATCTTGCATCCTACGTAATCCGAGTCAGAGAATCCAACCAGTTTGAAGTCAGATTGAGTGGGGTACCACAAATCCAGATTGGGTGTTCCTTTGAGATAGCGGAGAATCCTTTTAACAGCAGTGAGATGGGATTCCTTAGGTACAGCCTGAAAACGAGCGCAGATTCCTGTCGAGAGCATGATATTCGGTCGACTAGCAGTGAGGTACAGAAGAGAGCCTATTATCCCACGATAGACGGTTTGGTCGACGGGAGCACCAGATGGGTCCGCGTCGGGTCGGCCCGAGGGAGACATGGGTGTAGCGGCAGTCTTAGCATCCTTCATTCCATATTTCTCGAGGATGTCATGGATGTATTTCGACTGGTTGATGAAGATTCCGTCGGGGAGTTGCTTTACTTGAAGACCAAGAAAGAAGTTCAGCTCGCCCATCATACTCATTTCGAATTTCTCCTTCATCAATTCTGCAAATCTTCACACAGTTGTGGTTCGGTCGATCCAAAAATGATGTCATCGACATAAATTTGTACAATCATGATGTCCGGTCCATTCCGCTTGGTGAAGAGAGTTGTATCCAGAGATCCTTTCTTGAATCCTGACTGAACGAGGAAGTCTGAAAGGACGTCATACCAGGCTCAGGGAGCCTGTTTCAGTCCGTAGAGAGCCTTGTAGAGTCGATAAACGTGATGAGGAAACTCTTCGCTCAAGAACCCTTCAGGTTGATCAACGTACACTTCTTCTTTGAGAAATCCATTCAGAAATGCAGTCTTCACGTCCATTTGGTAGACTTTGAAGTTCTTGTGAGCAGCAAAGGCAAGAAAGATCCGTATAGCTTCGATCCTGGCAACAGGGGTGAAAGTTTCATCGTAGTCGATGCCTTCTTGTTGATTGTACCCCTTAGCCACAAGTCTTGCTTTATTGCGGATGACAACACCGTCTTCATCCTTTTTGTTCTTGAAGATCCACTTCGTGCCGCTAATGGATCTGTTGCGAGGGCGTGGTACGAGTTCCCAAACTTGTAGACGTTCGAACTGATTTATTTCCTCCTGCATTGCTATCAGCCAATCAGGATCATTGAGAGCTTCAGCTACTCGTGATGGTTCGGCTTGACTGAGATAGCAAGCGAACATACTTTCATTCACCGTGGCCGAACGTGTCGAAACACCAGATGTGGGATCCCAAATAATCTGATCCGCAGGGTGAGAGCGAGCCCAAAATGGTATATTAATCTGTGAAGAGCTAGCCGTATTTGGATCGAGTGGAGGCTCATTAGATTGGGGTCCGGTGTCCGAAGAAGAGATCTCAATCGTAGTAGATTGAGAGGGTTCGGCATCAGGATCAGCAATGTTCCCATGGTTGGGTAGAATGTTGTCTTCGTTGAGATTGAGATTATCCAAGTTTGGAGGGACGACATTATTGCTGATAGCCGGTGGTGTAGTTACGGTGGGCGCAGCAGTAGGTTGAGTGGTGGTGAAGGGAGTCTTGGGGACTGGATAGAAGTACTCGAAAAGCAGATCGAGATCCAGTTCACCAGTGTTGCCCTCAGATGAGGAAGTTCCCGTTGATGAGAGTTGACTTTTTGTCAATGACTGTAGAAGACCTGGTTCTGGGGTGATGTGAGCAGAAGCCATGTGGTCGCCTTCGCTTTCGTCAAAGGTGACATTTGTGCTCTCGATGACTGATCGTTTCTCCTTAAGATAGACTCTGTATGCCTTCGAGTTCAGCGAATATCCAACAAAGATGCCTTCAAGTGCTTTTGGATCGAGCTTCCCAAGATGTTGGCGATCATTGGCAACAAAACATCGGCAACCGAAGACCCTTAGATAAGATATATCTGGGATACGACGGTTATTCAGCATCTCATATGGGGTGCGGTTGAATCTCTTGTGGATAGAAGCCCGGTTCTGCGTGTAGCAAGCCGTTTGAATAGCTTCGCCCCAAAGAGAGTGAGGAAGGCCGGATTGGATGAGGAGAGTCCTAGCTGCTTCAACTAGTGTCCTATTCTTGCGCTCAACGACACCATTCTGTTCCGGGGTCTTCACAGCTGAGAACTGCTGGGTGATGCCTTGAGTGGCATAGAAATCACTGAGCTTCTTGTTCTTAAACTCAGTTCCGTTGTCAGTTCTGATAATCCGAACCTTCTGTTGATGAAGATTTTGGGACGTAACAACAAACTCGATGATTAAATCAGGAACTTCATCCTTTGTGCGAACAAGTTTCGTCCACGTGTAGCGTGAGAAATCATCGACAATCACAAGAATATACCGTCTTCCTCCGAGTGTGGCCGTAGGCATTGGGCCACATAGATCCATGTGTAAATGCTCGAGGAGCTTAGAGGACGGCGTTTGGAGATGTGAGACAAACGCTTCATCTTCCCTAATTCACAGGCAGAGCAGAGATGCTCCTTATGATAGGACAGCTGAGGTAGACCACTGACAAGTTTATTCTGACGCAGTTTGTTGAGAGTCTTGAAATTGAAATGTGAAAGACGTCGGTGCCATAGATCGTTCAACTTGGGTGTAGCACGAGAGAGAAGGCACATTGGACGAGAGGTCGTAAGGTTGAGTACGTAGAGGTGAGACGTGCGCGTTCCAGAAAGAAGAGGCAGTCCCGAGGCATCGATAATGCTGCAGAGGTCAGATTCGAAGAGAACCCTCTATCCTTTGTCGCAGAAACGACCAATGCTGAAGAGATTGTAACTCAAACCCTCGACGTAAGAGATGCCCTTGATTGTCAGTTTGTCATGGACGAGATCGCCAGTTCCGAGAATTGGCGCCATTTGACTGTTTTCGAAGGAGACCCTTCCGAGATAGCGCTCGGAGAAGTTGCTCAACAGCTCCTTGTTCCCTATCATGTGTGTGGAGCAACATGAGTCTAGATACCACACATGACAAGCCTGCAATCATCAACAAACGTTGGGTCCCCGTTCACGGACGGGACCTTCTTGTGATACAAGTAAAATTTTCGTGCGTTTAACGGGAAATGTGGGGTCTAAATCAGGTTGTGTTGGATCTAGTTTCGATTTCCCTTTGTGATTTGTTTGAGGTGGCGGGATTATGGTTTTTCTAACCCATATTTGTCTAACTTGTGCTAGCATGTAAGGTGCGTTATGCATGAATTGGCGTGGGGAACTTTGGTTCCGAGTAGTAGGTGACTTTGCATTTGACGACGAAAGGCGTTTTCGCTTAACCGTAGGTTTAGGCGAAGTGGGAGAGTGCAAAGGCGTTGTAGACGAGGTTCGCTTGCGTGGACGAAGTGTTGCGTGTTCATGTGTTTCATATTCATGAAAGCGTGGGAGAACAAAGTCATTGCATCAACACATAGACATAAGCTTGGTAAAAGGAAGATAAGTTCTGGCACCATAATTATCTAAGTCCTTAAGATATTGAGATTCATTACACAACGAGGACAGACGAATATAGGATGGTCTTTCCTTCTTGTCATCGAAGAGCGGATTCTCCTTTATTTCAAACGAGCCACCTTCCAGAGACGTCGGGCTCACATTCCCTGTATCCATAGGTATACGAGAGTTAGTGGTTGAACATGTTTCAACTTCAGGAGTCATCTTCGCTGATTTCTTACATTTACATGTTTGAGAATAGGGTACTTGACTCGACGTAGAGGGTTTATTCGTATTGTGAAATTGCTCTAGGGTAAAGAGTTTGCTAAGTAGCTCATCTCGCTCCTTTGCGAAGGCTTTCCGCTCTAGTTCTAGGGTTCGTTCTAGTTCTGCTATGACCAGAAGTTTTTCTGGGATATATATGCGAGAAAGTGCTTCTCGGAAAGCAATTTCCTGTTCTTCGGTTGGAAATAGAGTCTTGATGTCCGCAGAGAGTGAAGATTTTTTAGTTTTATAACTAGTATTCAATTCTATGTAGTCATACGCGATTTCCGCCCAAAGGATGTTCTGTTCCTCTTTTCTTCCGAAAGGACAACGGAGGAGGATCTTACGAATGGTATGAGCTGTGAGGGAGTCCCCTTCCTTGTTTGCAGGAACCTAGTGCTATACATGTTATACCTTTTTACTATTAACGGCGTTGGTTCACAATTGCTAGTCAGGCCGATTCCCTCCCGGGCGTCGTAGAATTCTACTTCAGCTGGTTGGTTCAATTTGCATAAGAGTTGTGTGTGTTTGTTTCTAAAGTGTAGTTGTTCTTCAAGCTCTTTTACCTTTTTATACAGCCTAACTCTTTCCTTAGTAAGCAGTACATATTGTGAGGCTGTCAAGAGACGAGATGTTTCACATGAACTAATGGCCAGTGGATTTCCTTAACCTTATGCTCACTTTGCTGATTCTTGTTTTGCAGACGTTTGACTAACGCTTCAGAGGCAACTAGTCGTTCGTTTGCGCAAGCGAGTTCTTCTACTTTTAAGCTAAGTAAGGCATAGTTGTTTTCGAATTTTAGTTTAAGTTCATCATAATCCCTAGCGTCTACGGTGGGTTTCTTAATGGTGTGACGGTGATTAAACACATCATCGAGTTGAGAAATTCGTACCTCAGACTCTGCGTTGGTAGGAGTCTTAGATGTGTTTTCACCGGTGTTAACCATCTCCTCGTCCTCGTCATGTTCGACCAGCCTTGCCATGCAGCAATCTTCATCCTTAGGCTCCTCGTCTTCGGAAGTGTCGTTCACCCACTCAGCTTCTTCGGTGAGAAGAACTTTCCCACTTTCCATTTTGCAGGTCATTCTGGCCTTACGGCCGTAGTAGCCAGAGTCCTTCACGCGTGGGGCGTGGCATTCCTTGGCAAAGTGGCCTGACTTTTCACATCGAAAGCACTTCACAGACTTTTCAGGTGTGGATTCCTCGTCTTTCTTTATCGGCTTAGCTTCCTCCGTAGGGGTGGTCCTTTTGGTGCCGCTAAAGGTTCTTTGTCGATTGGAGGAAGATAAGGATTTTTTCCCGATCTTCTTTGAGACCATCTTTGTGAGCATTGCTAGCTGCTTGCGTAGATCACGAACATCTTCATCAGATTCTGTATCAGCTTCGGATCCTGAAGAGGTGTCAGATACAACAGCTGGTTGCTTCCCTTTGTTCTGTTTGGCCTTAGAGGTGGAAGATCGTTCAACAGCCTTGTTCGAGAGGAGAGCAAGTGGGTCAACTCGAGTGTTGGTAGTATGCGGTTGTACGTAGGTGCATAGGCAGACAGGCTGTCGTAGAGAGCATGGATGGAGGTGTTGGAGAGGTCCTTACTCTGAATCATCATCACGGTCGCATTGCCCCAATGTGGTTTGAGGCTACCAAGGAAGCGGTTGTTGATATCGAATTTGTCCCTCGAGATCTTGGCTTTCTTGAGTTCATTGATGACCTTCAAGTATCGGAGGTACGTGTCACGCAGCTCCTCTCCTACATAGGCCTGGAAGTGTTCATACTGCGAGAGACAAGTTGATTTTCTCCCCTGAGCACTTTCTGTTGTGCCTGTCATAATTTCCACGAGTTCATCCCATATTTCCTTGGCAGTTGTGCAGCACTCGATGTGTGCGTAGACTTCGTTGCCCATAGCCTGGAATAGGTATCCTTTGGCAGTCTCATCGGCCTGTAGGCGAGCCTCTCCATCCTCATTAATGGGACCTCTTGGAGTGCGGCGTTCATCCATGGGAGGGTTCGCGTTTGGTTGAGCAGGGAGGATCGTCCGGAACTGTGCTGGACCGTTGAAGATGGAGTCCAGTAAGTATTGAGAGAGTGGTGCACCTTTGTTCCTGATGAACGTGAGGAACCTGTTTGTCCATATGCTGTAATCGCCTTGTCGCAGCATCGGAGGCCTGGTGTCGGAGCCCACTGTTGAGATGTCATTTGTGGTAGACATGGTTGGTGCAGTCGAATCGTCCGTGGTTTTGATCTTCAATAGATAAGAAGGTTAGTGACGAGCGAGATGAGAAATATGAGTTTAACGAGTAGAGTTTGAGAAAATCGTTTAAAGAATTTCTTAGAACTAAAGTTAACGTGTGTGATGGTCGAAAACGTATGAAGGGAAAATATCTTGAAATTCGGAGTAGTTCTAGAAATTTAAAGACAAGATTGGAAGTGTAAATTTTTGTCAAAAATGGTCTAGGAGGGTAGGACTAAAGAGTAAAGGATCAATACTTGAATAAGTTCGAGAAAAATTTATCACGAGAAAAATTTAACACAAGAAAAATTTGCGGTTTGAAAAGACGTTTCAAAATGGTTCGTGACTACAAGATAAATTATCCGAGAAATTATTGTTTGAGAAATTTCAGTATTTGCGTGAGTTTAAGAAAAATTCTCGGACAGAAAAAAAATTCTTAGTTGAAAATTATTTTCTCGGATTTTAAAATTTCGCATGTGAGAAAGTTTCTCAGTTTTGAGAATTTTCAGGGAAAAAAATTTCAGTTTGGAAGAAGTATCGCGGGTTGAAGTGTGGTTTTAGAAAGTTTCTCGGATTTGAAAAGTCGTGGTTTTGAAAAATTTTCTAGGAAGAAAGAAACTTTCTCGGCTGAGAATTTCTTGGATTTGACGAACTTTCTCAGTTTTCAAAGAATTTTCGCGGATTTGAAAACTGTCTCGGTTTTAAAAAGTTTCTCGACTTAGAAATATTTCTCAGATATTGAAAATTTTCGAGGCTCAGATAAATTTTCGGAATAAACTTTCTAGGTTTTAAAAAGTTTCTCGGCTTAGAAGTATTTCTCAGTTTTCGAAAATTTTTGCGGCTCAGATAAATTCTAGGAATAGACTTTCTCGGGTATAAAATTCTCGGATATTGAAAGTGAGCAGTTGAGAAAAGATGAAGTGAAACAGAGAAATTTTCGCGGTTAGATAAGTTCTCGGAATGAAATTTCTCGCATATAAAGTTTCTCGGATTTTGAAGAATAGAAAAACTGACGTGATAGTGAAGTGGAACAGAGAAATTTTCGCGGTTTTAGAAAGATTCTCGGAATGAAATTTCTCGGATATAAAAATTTCGCGGACTTGAACGACGCAACAGAAGACTTTCGCGGCCAAGAACAAGTGTTCACTGTTCCATTGCTTTCGCGCGTTTTGCCAGAAAATCGTCCGGTTTTCACTCAAATCTCAACCAAACTCGCTCAAACTTGATCCAAAACTTCAGAGATTCTTCCCTAAACACATAAGCAACGATTTGTGGGCTAAAACAACAAACAAACGGATCAAATCGACCAAAACAGAAAATGGCCGAGATGACTTTTTCTGAAGATTTTTGCTGCGATCTTGCTCAAAACTCATTAAAACTGATCCAAAAGTGTTCTTAAAACGTTTTAGGCATAGAATCGATCTGGGGAAAGGTTTTAAACACAAAAGCAAGGCATTAAAACCCCAAGACGAGATCCAAATTGCCGAAAGTGATTTTTTGCCCAAAACACCTTTGATCTTTCTCGGAATCGAACGAAACTGGATTCAAATCGATACAAATCGATCCACGTTTGCTCTGATACCACATGTTGGTCCAGATTGCACCAAACAAGGAATCAAAGAGGCTTGAATGGGATGAAAAAAGGGAGAGGTTCTCACCTTCAAGTGTGTGTATTGTGTGAAAAGAAGGGTTAGCCTTTTGATCTTTGATTACTTTGAAAATAGTGATGGCAATACCTTATATACCACATTAACCCTAGGTATATTAAGGCCCAAGCACTAATGATTAATTAATTACATTCTAGTCCAAAGCCCAAGCTAAAAGGATAATTACAAAAGATAACCCAAGACGTAAACTAATGACACAATCTATTAAATATCCTAACAATACTCTTCACTTTAATCTGGCCTTCGACTTCTGGGTTTTGTCATCATTGGACTGATGGCTCTACAAGGGAGAAAAGGCTCCCGATCTGAGGGTCGGGAGAGACGAGGTCCCACGGCGGGGGGCTCGAGGCTTGGACGACGGAGGGGGCTGCGGCAAGGTAGTCCACAGTGGCGAGAAGGCGGCAGACGGAAAGGCAGCAAGGCGGCGAAGGTGGCAGGTCAGCGGCACCTGGCGGAAGGCGGCGACAAGTGGCAGACCTGAAGGCGATGGCAGGTAGGAAGGCGGCGGCCGACGGAGATGGGCGATGGGGAGGCCGGCTAACATGGCCTATGGGGAGGCCGGCAGAGGTGCTGGTGCGGGGAGGTTGGAGGTGGGGCGGCCAGCGGAGTGGCCGACAAAGGTGGGCGACGTGTCAGCTGACGGAGGTGGGTGGTTGGGATGCCGGGGAGGATGGTGGAGGTGTTTGTTTTTTAAAAGAAAAACGAAAAGAGAGAGGAAAAAAGAAAAGAATAAAACAAAATAAAAAATAGCAGGCTCCCCCAACCTCCGGTGGAGGTTGGGGAGAAGCGAGTTGACAGAAAGGGACGGTGGCGAGGAGGGGAGGAGGAGGAGGGGAGGTGAAGGGAAGAAGAAGGGTGGCGGCTGCGTGAAAAGGGTTAGGGTTAGCTGAGAGAGTTTTTTGGGGAGAGAATTTTTTTGGCTCAGGGGTACCTATGAATTAGCTTGAGCATAAAACTAAATTAAAAATATTCCGACAACGCCAAGAACCAAAATTACACCAAGTCATAAGGCTGTGTTTAGTTGTCCATATAAGCCTAGATAAGGTAATATTATTACATCTAATAACGTTCACTGTAAATAAATTGTAACCGTATACTGTCCGATATAAAACCTCGGTCCACTACTATTATAAAATAAACCCGCTAGAATTCATCCAAAGGACATGGGTAAGATTCTTAATTCAACTCACCTATTAATTACGAAAAAACTAAAATTATTCCACAAAATCAATCATGATTATTTCATGTTATAATAATATACATAAATAAACAATACTAATTTATTCCTTGTTTTATGACGATCAAATTGACATCCATGTCTTATATTTTTGGATATTCATAAGAATAATTATTTTTGTTAAACTATGTCTTGATGATATACAAGTTACTTTTTATAATTTTTAAAATAATACAAAGATAAAATTTTGTTGTCTTGCAAACAAAACAGTACTAGTACATATGCACATTCTATGCAAACATTTAAATATAAATACATTATTTTATATTTGAAGTATTTTTAAATTAAACTATAAGTAATTAATTGTATAAGAAAATTGATTTGAGGATATTATTGTAAATTTTACCAATAGCATGGGTAAATTTGTAATTATGATTGACACACCAAAGTAATTAGAAGTAAGTTACTCTAAGCCTCTCCCACTTAATAAAATAGAAAAATAATAATCTAATATAAAGTTGTTAAAATTATAAAGTTAACATATAATTAGACTTGCCCAACCACCAGTTAACCGTAACCGGCGGTTGACGGTTAGTCCAGCGGTCTAGCCGGTCGGCGGCGGTTGATGGTTAGCTGCCCCCGGCTGACGGTTAGTCTAACCGGCGGTTGACTAACCGCCGGTTACGGTTAACTGGCTGTTATAACCCCCAACATTTTTTTTAAATATTCATGTTTAAATAAAATGTTTGGTTTGGTAAATTATTTTGGTCGAATTATGTAGCGAAATCTACTATATAATTAGTAAGACACTTACAAAAATGTACAACATTTTAAAAAAATTGTAGTATAAAATTTTAATTGAACCAATTTTATAATACAATACATAAATGCAAACAAAACATGGCGAGATGAGAAGTTTTCTTTTCAGTCTCCGTCCGATCCGGTCCGAATCCAATCTTCGCTCCGCAAATCTCGAACTTGAATACCTGACAGGGGCTTCGTCCGAGAAAGGCTTCAACAGGTGCAGGCGCGGAAGCGAAAGGCTCCATCCTTACGCTGCACTTATCGAAGCCCTTCACGGGCGAAGCCACTCTTCTTCGAAATCTCATCCCTTTGAAAAAACTCTTCTTCGAATCTCCTTCCCTTTGAAAAAAACCGTAACCATCAGTTATACTAAAACTTCGAAAGTTAATTAAAAAGAATAAAAATTAATTAGAGATCTAATATTCACTTGTCTTTTTCGGGCTTCGTCGTCGCTCGTAACCGGCTTGCCGTACCTTAAAATAAATATTAATTTGTTAGGTATAAGTGTAGACGATACAAATATTTTAAATTAAAAAGATGAGTACTTATCTTTTCGGGCTTCGTCGTCGTAAACGGCTTGTGCAAATCTTCAAGTACCTGAAAATAAGAATTCATTAGTTAGCCATAAACATAGCAATTATTTGTACGAAAACAAATATAAGAGTCAGATACTTATCTTTTTTCGGGCGTGTCTGTTGATGTGGAGTCCGCCTCGTCGAATGCCTCTAATAATCCTCGCAGTCGCCATTGCCCTTGCCGCCGCTTGTCTCCACGTCGGTGGTGTCATCGAAAAGGTCGTCGGGCGAGTCGCTGGCACGCTCATTTTGGGTGCGATACTCGGCTCGACTCCAACATCGAGAAGACATTGGTACTCGAGGTTGTCGAACCCAAGTTCGAACGCTTGTTGCTCAAAGTCAAACCGCCCATGCTAAAAGCATGCTCCACCGCGACAAACGAAATCGGGACGGCAAAGATCTCCCGAGCAATCCTCGCTAACGTTGGATACGTTGACGACACCTTCGACCACCATCTAAGGATGTTGAAGCTATCGTCGTCATCGATCTTGAAAGTCTTCATGAAGTTATCGAGTTATATGAAGGGTTTTGGGAGGACCTTGGTCGCTTGTTTGCGTTGAGGATGTCGTAGTAGTCAGCTAATCGTGAAGATCGACTACTACTAGAACTAGATTGACTGCGCCCCGAGCCCGATCGAGACGGGTCATGACCAAAATTGGGCTTATACTCTTTAAAGTGATGCTTTAAAGAGTCATGCGCTCGATCAAGTACGCTCTGCCAATAAATGCTATCGACGGTACGTCTCGACGATATCTTCGTATAGTAGCATTCTAGTAATCTACCCGTACCCTGTATAGGACATCTTGGATCCAATATATTCGCTATAAGGAAGATATCCGGTAACTCAAAAAAATATTTGAGCCATATGGTAGTCATGTTCCCAACGGCCTTGCTGACTACTGGATCAAACTGAAGCCCGTCGAGGATGATTTCGACTTTAACGCAATGATCTAATGCTAGTATTCATGTCGGGAAATACGAACCCGACATCGTCTCGGTGGCATCGTGAAATACTTGAAGTATCTCACATAAGATGTTGCACGGTCCCACATATCTGGAAGTAAATCAAACGATAACATTGTTTCAGCAAAGAAGTCATAGAGATGCTGGCGATATTCCATCGAGCCACAAAACAACTTGTAGGTGGAATTCCACATGGTGGATATGTCTAACTGAATTTCTTAGCCGAAACATCCTCTCTAGCGCAGAAATGCTTCTACTTCTTCCACAAAGAAGGGTGCCGCATCAGGTAACTGATTGCGTAGCGTATAGATTGCACTGGTTCCTTTAAACTAATTAGCGCGTCTTGAACACAAATGTTAAGTATGTGACAAAAACAAAGCACGTGGAAAAACCACCCTCCGACTGACGGTTGACAATACTCGTTCGAGCGTTCTATGCTCACTTTGTTTGCGCTCGCATTGTCGAACGATACTGAAAAGACATTGTTGACTATCCTATACTCCGATAAGATAGTCCTAAGCTTGATCGCAATGTTTTGCGCTGTGTGCGCTTCATCGAACTCCCTATATGCGATCAAGCGCTTTTGTATCGTCCATGGATCATCGATCCAGTGGCATGTCACGCCCATGTACGATGAACGTTGCCAATGATCGCTCCATATATCGTAGCAAATCGACATATTAGTTCCTAAACTACCTAATATACCTACTAAGTCGCACTTAAGCGCGAGTACGGTCTTCCTAGTGTCCCGCGTAAGTGTACTCCGCGAAACTTTCTTCGCATGTGGGTTATATGCCGTTTTGATCCAATGTTCATATATCGGATCATTGGCAAACCGAAAGGGAAGATGCTTCGCGGCTACGGACTTCGCAAACTCGCGACGCGCAACGTCTTCGTTGTGATGAAACAAAGTCGTTGCGCTTGCGCTTCCGCCGGCGGGGCCCGAAGAGGACGAGTCCGTTTCGCCGAACATTTGAGTTTGGTTTTCTCCTATTCCTAACTTAGTCGGGTGTTCGAATAGAGATGACGGTTCGACCCATATCTGCCCCCTTTCTAAAATTATATTCCTTATCACAGTAGTTACAAATAGCTCTAAATTGGTTAACTATACTAGTAGGTACCTTCTTGAAGTGTACCGCGAAGATGTCCGACTGTAGCCGACGGGCGGCGTTGGTTTGCGTAGGCGCTTCCACTTCCACCTCCGTCTCCGTCGACGCGGCTTGCGAGGTATCTCCCGACGACGGTTCGTACCCGAATGCGTCCTCGTTGAAGTCGTCGCCGAGCACACCTATAAGATCTAGCATCTCGTTCGAGTCATGTTGGTAGTCATCTTGCGATGAACTACCAACGACTTGCTTCCCTTTGCTGGCCCTCGATGCACGAGAACCACGACGATCCATCTAAGCTAAAAGTAGACTACACACGGGAACGACAAATAGCGTTAGATAAAAAATGAAAAAGGGTAAAAAATGATACCGATGGCGTCGGGGCGGCGATGATGGCAGGCGCGCGCGGTGGCAGGGGATGGTGGTGGCGGGCAGTGGCAGGCGGTTGGTGGGCGGCGCCAGGCGGTGGTGACTGGCGGGCGCGGCAGTAGGGGATGGCGGTGGCGACGGGCTGTGGCGGTTGGCGGTAGGCGGCGGTGATGGAGGCATGGGAGACTGGCGGGCGGTGGGTGGGCGTGGGGGCAGCGGGAGGTGGTGGTGGCGGGGGGCAGTGGTGGTCGCGTGGGGTTTGGCGGGCGCTGGGCGGTGGGTGGGCGAGGGTGGGGTGGCGGCGGTCGGGCGTGGTGGTGGCGACGGCCGACGGTGGTGGTGTGGTGGTGGTGGTGGTGGGTGGTCTTATTAGAGATAGAGAGAGTGAGAGATAATAGACAGTAGAGAGAGATTGAGACTGAGAGAGATAGAGTAGAGAGAGATAGAGAGAGACAAGTAAATGGGGCTTCGGAACCGTTGTAACCGCTATTTCAAAAATTTGAATTTTGAAATTTATTTTTAATCATCTAACCACCGGTTAACCGCCTAACCGACGTTTGGTGGTATCGACCAACCGCCCCGTAACTGTTGCGCCCCTGATTTCTACCGCCCATTCTTATTACTAATTTGTGTGACTGCATGTGATATAAATGAAATCTACATGCGAAAATGCATACAAAATTTTTCTTTTTATATAAATGAGACTCTTCTGTACACTACAAAATATTCCTAGGACATAAATACAAGCTGAGTGCGCCCCCACGCCCACCCACCGCCCGTACCGCTGTAAAGATCACGTACCGTGATCCCATGAACCTACAACACATAAATACGTGGAATGAGCTTATAAAGCTCAGTAAGTGAAAGCCATGCATGCCATGCACATGTCCTAAATTCGCAAAGGCATCCGAGCCACTGCTTCCTAGACCTCATATTTTCCTTGTCTTGTCTTGTCATATAGGGCCCTCGGCTATCTTGCTATGCACTATCATGGAGCTCGAATCCACTAGGGATAAATAATTATAAGTGGCAATACCCACTCAAGGGAGGTTAACCCCAGGGCGCCTTTTCTGTCCCAAGGTGGTTTCATATGCCACGCGGACGCTTCACACTGGTAGCCTAATCTGAGGTAGTCGACACAGAGGTACCCTTGGTATCGCTTACTCCCTCAGCTCGCACCCTCCAGGTTTCACGACCCGCCATGAGGGCATTAGCCCTAAAATCATAAAAGCACGTAACACATAATTTCATGCACATACAATTATGTATTGTAGTTGGGACTTCCACTTACCTGGTACTCCTTAGCTATTTAAATTTAGCGTACTGTAAGTCGCTAATCTTCGAACCCTAAGTATAGAAACATATAGAATTACCGTTTGTTAGTCTAATTACAGTTTCACTGAAATGGCTTATTTAGAAAACCCTAGTTTCGACTTCTATAAGTTTTGAAACCCTAAAGTTTCGAATTTGTCTTAAATTGAAAAGTATCATTTTGAAATTTATAAGAATCTCAAGCTGCAAAGTAACTTGAATCTCGACATGAACTTGAACTTAAATCTCGACATGGGGTTTGAGATGAAGGTCGAGCTTAATCTCGAGATCTCATACAAAAGTTTCGATGTTAATATTAAGGATAGATCTCTACATTTTCAAGATAAATCTCGACATGCCTTATAAGATTTCGAGGTATATTTTGACATGATAACCAAGATGTCGAGATGTATTAGGCTTTTACACGAAATGTCGAGTTGTATGTCGACATTATAAATAAGATGTCGAAATATTATATGCTTCGAAATCAATATCACGAACGGAGTTCGATATGCTTTTCAAGCTTGATCTCGAAATTATTCCTACCAGGTTAACATGGTTTCGAGATTTCCAAAGATAAAACATAGGTTCTCGAGCTAACTCCTAAAATAAATCTCGATATAAGATATAAAGATAAATCTCGTTATGAACTCGACAAAATTCCAAAGTCAATACTAACATGAATTTCGATATCCACATTAAAAATAGCTCTCGACATTATTTCTACAATACTCACATAGTTTCGAGATTTAAACTAACTACTACACAATTTCGACATGGATTTAACATAGATTTCGAAGTCAACAACAAAATTAAATCTCGACAAGGATCTCGAGATTCTATACAAATTTCCAAAGTCGATACCAACATCTCGAGTTTTTGTGTTTCGACATTCTTCTCTAGAATCACTTCAAGCTGCCTACTTCTTCAAAATTTAGTTTCTAACTCACTAAATTTCCAGACACAACATATATAATTCTAAGTACCCATGTTAATATGATCTTGAACTCAAGATGGTTAAAACCCTAACAATCGATAGCTAGAGTCTTAATTCTCTTTGGAAAACATGCTAAACCCTAAATAGGGTACGCCCTAACTCCTCCTTATTATTGGGATATGTAAAATATTAAGTACAAAGACTTCAAACTGATTAAGGTAGCTTAAACGAAATTATTACCTCCCTAAGTCGAAGCTTCAATTTTATTCGAAGCCTTCCTTTGTTCAACTCGTTCTTCTTCTCTCTGCTTAGCTTTCGTTTGATGTCTTTTTCTTTTACTTAGGGTTTTTGCTAAATGGTCTGGTACTATCACAAGCTTTAGATAACCTTAGATTGTTAAAAGTGGAAATTGATGGGACATGTAGCTGGTTAAGTAATTAGTCCTTATCCTACAATACTTGGGCCTAAGTCCCCATTGAATAGAGTCCCAGCCTTATTCTTACTTGCACTAATAATTAAATCACATGATTCGATTTCTTTAATTTCGTGAATCTCTTTATCTAAAATTCCACCCACCTAAATTATTCATCTTTCATGAATTCATTCCTAAGTCCCTACTTGAATTTCCTACTGGGTTAGTTATCCTAGTATCAGATAATAATATCGCATCACATATAGCATGGAATCATAGAAGCAAATAATATAATAAAACATATATCATGCAGTCACGTAAGTCATATAAATACAAGCATATTTATTGGCCGGCTTACCTACGGGACTCGGGTATTACATGCCCCCCTTAAAACGGATTACGCCCCGAAATCAGGTAGGGAGTGTGGCGACCCTACTTTTCTAATTAGGATTAGTGGCGGATTTCCGCAACGTAAGCCGCGGAAGGCCCGTCTAATTAAAACTTTTTCCTAAAATAACATCTACAACGTCATCACTATACATGGGCCGAAGCCCCAAAATATCAAAAGAACAAAAGTCCTAAAGCCGCTCCACAGGTCTTCATCCATGTACCGCCCCGCCCTCAAAAGTCCATGGAGCACCGCCACCAGCCGCCTCAGTCTTGACGCGCGTCAGCGTCAGACTCAGTACCTACAACACGTAAACACTGAGCGATTTGCCCAGTAGGTGAATAAAATGCAATGCAGCGTGCGCTCATTCCCCATTCCCAGTTCTCACCATGATATAATGCACTCTCGTTTCCCACATTTTTATCGTATCTCAATACCAGGGCCCTAGGCTGGACTCGGCACCTCGCGCGCAATAAAAATAAAATATATCGTCTGGTCGCTAACGACAGACTAGCGGTGCCCACGCCGATAGTGCGCTGATCGATCACGTCAACGTCCTCCTATCAGGTCGCCCCTTCCGCTACACAACTCGTCCGACGGTTTGCACCTCGGGTCGCTCACGCCCGAGTAGACAGATCGCTCACGTCTGTCTCCCGTCAGGTGCCCAGCGAGTCCAACCTCAACTCCGCTACGAGTCTGACTGCCAAAATCGGCACACACTACCCCGCTCAATCGACACCTTAAGTCTTAAGGTGTCACAACTAATGTGGTTATTATCCCTCACCATGTCGTGCGATGTCATGCATATACGTGATACACATGAAACGTGATGTCACATAAAACATACGTAAAACACGTAAGTCACATAAGTCACTTAAATCACAAAGTCTCATGGAAACACATAAATTCACATTTGTGTTTACGTATCGTAGATGGATAATCCACCTACCTGTCCTCCTGCTATTGTCAAATAAAAGGTCTGGCGTAATCCCTATATCTCGATCCTCTGAATATAATAAATATTATTATATCAATATATTTGTTAAGTTAGATATTAAAATTCTCGAACCTGAATTATCAAAATACTAAAAAGATCAAAAACCCTAAAATAGTGAAAACCGTAGAAATACCGAAAACCCTAAATTAGCAAAACCCTAAAATGCCGAACATTAATAAATGATGAAAACTTCCATGAAATGCCAATGCCGAAAACATCAACAATATTGAAAACTTTTAGATGATTATGATGCCGAAAACTTCATGTGTTAGGTAAATACCGAAAACCTTTGTAAGAATGGATATCGAAACTCTCATCATAAATCCCGAAAACTTTCACAAAGGGCCCGAAAATTTTTATTAATTGCTGAAATATTCTTAATAAGAAACCCTTAAATATTCTTGAGAACTAAACTTATGTGTATTACCGAAAGTCTTATGAAGGTCCTGAAAAACTCTCATGTGATTATCGAAAACTTTTGTGAGTCTATCAGAGCTTAGTGAAACATATCTAAAACCTAAATAGCTCATCAAATTCATATTGCATATACGAAATCTTTATTAGCTGATTAAGAACTGATTTACACTGCCCGAAAACTTTAGAAAAATATTGAAAACCTAATGACTATTGCCGAAGACGTTAGGACTATTTTATAATACACCGAAAAACTATAAGATCCAGAAATCTTTCAACCTAATCATACGGAACTACACATGTAATAAGAAAGTTGGACACCAACCCGTATTAACTTACATATCAGAACATCCTAAGGTAGTGTAAGAATTGTTCTAAAGCCGAGATTCATAGAAGTTATGCTAACCTCATACTAAAGTTACGTAACCTTTTTGATACCACCAAAATCTTATGTATATATATCATGTAAGAGTATATTACCGAAAATGTATGCACAACAATAGTAGGCTGAGAACTTCAGTCTAAATATGAAATATCGAAATCTATTTTGTACAAACACTAACACATGCTTAGCTTAATTTATTTCGGTATCTAAAGATGTAACCTTCCTAATTTGCTGAGATTTTCGAAACTACCCAACATATCCTTATCAGCAAAAGATCGAAAACTTCTAAATACTACATGTTCTATTATTGAATATTATCCATGAGCATATAACTACTTCTAAAATCTAAGAAAACCCTAATATGTGAATCACGAAAACCTAAATGATTCACTTAAATACAAGAATTATACGATTCACATACGCCATGTAAAATATATCAAATATACATAAGGGATAAACATATTATTATTTTTTTTTCTTGGCAAACGAGATATCTACCTTACGTTCGAACATTTAGGCTGAGAATTCCTTTGTTCCTAATTGCTGTTCTCCTTATTTTGTTGGTATACCTTTCCCTTCGTTTTGCCTTATTTAAAGTTATCATGATCGATTTATATGTGCGTGTGTGTGTGTGTGTGTGTGGTATTATGTATGTTATATACGTAGGTGTTGAAGTCCAAAGGTGCTTTATAATTGATGATGCATCTTTCCTCAAGGCTAAGAAACGATAGTATTAGTCATACTTAACAAAACATAAATAGTCACCACGTGTCCTCTTTGATTCCTTGGGGTTAATATTATTATGTATATATATACGTGTATGTAAACATATCTATATGTTAAGTTTGACCATTACCTAATGTGATAAGAATGAATGGTAACGAAAACTGATGATTCTATATAATATATACCATGAAAACATAGGTCCATATGTAAACATGCCCTATCTCGAAAACCTCTAAATTAGGGACCTCGAAAACTTTCTAAGACTAATCATTATATCACACGGAAAACTTTCTATTTAATTTTTAAAGTTTCTATTACTCGGAAATCTTTGCAAAATTTCCGGATCAATATTTCGAAATTTCTAATTTAATTGCTAAATAAGATCGGAAAACCCGGATTAAATTTTACGGGTATTACAGGGAGAAATAGCTCAGGGTAGCGGTTTCTCATATCATCTTCCCGTTCCCACGTAGCTTCTTCGGTGGACTGATTCTGCCACAATGCCTTGACTAACGGAATTTCTTTATTCCGTAATCGTTTCATATCATACATCAGGATTTCCACTGGTTTTTCCTCGTAACTCAAATCTGGCTTGAGTTGTTGATGAAGATTTTCAGTGTTCAACACATGGCTTGGATCTGCGACGTATTTTCGCAACGTTGATACGTGAAAGACATCGTGCCCTTGAGCTAGCGAATTAGGTAATTCCAGTTGGTATGCGACTTCGCCAACTTTCCTAAGGACTCGAAACGGTCCAATTACCTCGGGCTTAGCTTGGCTTTCTTCCCAAACCGCTTAACGCCTTTCACAGGTGACACTTTTAGAGATACATAATCCTCTGGTTCAAATTCTAGTGGTCTACGCCTTTGGGCTGCGTAGCTTTTCAGTCTACTTTGGGGCGTTCTCATGCGTTCACGTACCTTTGATATTGCTTCCGTCATTTCTTGCACTAGATCGGGCCCTAATATTGCTCGTTCTCCGACCTCATCCCAATGGATTGGAGATCTGCATCTGCATCCGTATAGCGCTTCATATGGAGCTATTCCGATCGTTGCATGAAAACTATTATCGTATGAGAATTCAATCAAAGGAAGGTATCGGCTCCAATTTCTTTTGAAGTCGAGCACGCAGGCTCTTAGCATATCTTCTAATGTCTGGATAGTTTGTTCAGACTGCCCGTCTGTCTGAGGATGGTATGCAGTACTGAATGATACTTAGTTCCCATGGCCTTCTGCACACTCGTCCAGAACTTGGATAAGAATCTCGAATCACGATCGGAAACAATTGAGATTGGAACTCCGTGAAGTCGTACTATCTCTTGAATATATAGTTCCGCGTATCGTTCCATTGAGAATGTTGAACTAATAGGCAGAAAGTGAGCGGACTTGGTCAATCGATCAACGATAACCCATATAGCATCGTGGCTTTCACGGTCTTAGGCAAACCAACAACTAAGTCCATGGTAATGTGGTCCCACTGCCATTCAGGTACTGGCAGGGATTGCAAGGTTCCTGCCGGTCGTTGATGTGCTGCCTTAATTTGCTGACAAGTCAGGCATTGACTTACGAATGTTGCTATTTTTCTTTTCATCCATGGCCACCAATAGTTGGCTCGTAGATCCTTGTACATCTTCGTTGCTCCTGGGTGGATAGAGTATACAGTGGTATGGGCTTCCATCATGACAATCTTTCAAAGTTCGACGTCGTTAGGAACATATAAGCGTCTTCTGTAATATAAGCTCCCGTCGTCTCGTATGGTGAAGTCTGCTGATCTTTGTTCCATTGGTGCTTCTTTGATTTTCAGATATAATTCGTCATTCTCTTGGGCCTTCGTAATCTGCTCCATCAATGTGGGTTGAAGTGCTAACGCTGCAAGTCTTGTCTCAATCTCGCCCATTTGTATCACCTCTACTTCAAGCCTCTGTAACTCCCTGTTTACAGTCTTGCGGCTTAGTGCATCAGCCACTACGTTCGCCTTTCCCGGGTGGTAGCTAATTATGCAGTCATAATGTTTTACTAACTCAAGCCATCGTCGTTGTCTCATATTTAACTCCTTCTGAGTGAAGAAGTATTTGAGACTCTTGTGGTCAGTGAAAATTTCGCATCGCTCGCCGTATAAATAATGTCTCCAAATCTTGAGAGCGAAAACGACGGCGACAAGCTCTAAATCGTGAGTTGGATAGTTCTTATCATAATCTTTGAGTTGTCGCGAGGCATATGCTACGACATTTCCATTCTGCATTAAGACACACCCTAGGCCATTCTTAGATGCATCATTGTAAACAGAAAACCCTCCAGTTCCTGTGGGAATAGTTAACAATGGGGCCGTGGTGAGTTGTTGTTTAAGTTCCTGAAAACTCTGCTCGCAAGCGTCGTCCCATTGAAATGGAGTATTCTTCTTGGTTAACTTCGTCAGGGTTGATGCAATTTTGGAGAAATCTTTGATGAACTTCCGATAATACCCAGCTAGTCCGAGAAAACTTCTGTGACATTCGTCTGTTGAGGCCAGTTGTTAATAGCCTCGATCTTGCAGGGATCAACAGAAATTCCAGCTCCTGAGATAACGTGTCCGAGAAATGCGACTTGATTGAACCAGAACTCGCATTTCTTGAATTTCGCATACAACTGCTTTTCTCGTAGTATTCCCAGTACGATCTTCAAGTATTGTTCATGCTCCTCTTTGGTCTTCGAATAGATGAGAATGTCATCGATGAATACGATAACACACTTATCTAGGAATGGCTTGAATACCCGGTTCATCAGGTCCATGAATGTTGCCGGCGCATTAGTCAGCCTGAAAGGCATGACTAGGAACTCGTAGTGCCCGTAGCGAGTACTGAAAGCTGTCTTCGGAATATCCTCTTCTCGAATTTTCAACTGATGAGTCGTCAATTCAAGGGAGGGGGTATTTGTTCTTGATCATAATCTTGTTCAGCTCCCTATAATCGATGCAGAGCCGCATCGATCCATCTTTCTTCTTAACGAATAGGACTGGTGCTCCCCATGGTGAGATGCTCGGCTGAATGAACCCTTTAGTAACAGTTCATCCAGTTGCTCCCTCAATTCCTTCAGCTCAACTGGAGCAAGTCGGTACGGTGCCTTAGAGATTGGTGCAGCTCCTGGTACTAGATCAATTGTGAATTGAATCTCCCCATATGGCGGAAGTCCGGGTAAGTCTTCAGGAAACACATCGGGAAAATCTCGTACTACTGGAACTTCTTCTAACTTCGGGGATGAATGTTCTTCGGATGACATTACGAATATTAGGTAAGCTTCACATCCTGTCTTGAGCAAACGATGTGCCTTCATTGCTGAAATCTTTGGCATCTTACCTGTCAGGACCCGTCGTCCCGCCCTCGTATTCCATTCTAATTCTAGTATTAATGCTTTGGTATTGTGCGAATACGTAAAAATGTGAATAAAATTTTTCATTTTAAAAATGCAAGCGGAAATCTTATATACATGTCAAAAGAATGTTTTACATCGTTCGACATCTTCATCATGCCCATGTTTGCAAAATACAAGTGTACGTGTGTGTGTGCAGCTAAAAGCTCCCTATGCGCCCGGCCTTCACAGGTCGTCATCCATACACACACTCCCACCTCAAAAGCGGTCGGACTGCGTCAAAAGATCGGCCTTGCATAAAAGTCAGATCACGTACCGTGATCGTCAGTACCTACAACATGTAACATAAGTAGTGAGCCACCGAGGCTCAGTAAGCAGAAATTATGCATGAATGCACGTGTCCTAACGGACGATAATCCACGTCGTCGTTTTCTAACGCTCGTACTCTTTTTCTCACACTCGTACTCTTTTCTTTCGCTCTTACTCTTTTTCTTATACTCTCATTCCATGCGGGCCTTCGGCTTTCATTTCCCCAGCCTCTTATTCCGCCTTATCGTACGGGGTATTTACCCAGCCTCTTATTCAGGCCTTATCGTACGGGGTATTTACCCAGCCTCTTATTCAGGCCTTATCGTACGGGGTATTTACCCAGCCTCTTATTCAGGCCTTATCGTACGGGGTATTTACCCAGCCCCTTATTCAGGCCTTATCGTACGGGGTATTTACCCAGCCTCTTATTCAGGCCTTAAAGGCTGCATAAGGGAAGCCGTGACTCTTCATTCGAGTCGACACAAACGCCAATATCGGCGAATATACATCGCACACAGGCGATCTTATGCACGCTCATGCCTCGCTCCTTACTTTCTACTCATGCGTGCAAGTGCTCATGTTATGCTCATATACATATGCAAATCATACTATCATGCATAGAATTAAATCCTCTCATACGTACGTATTTCGTAGAAGATACACGAGCATGTAATTCACATAATTGGACGCAGGCAAGTTACGTGTCGTAGTTGAATTTCTACTTACCTGTCGTCCGAGCGAAATTAGTATTTTCCCCGTTTGCTCCTAACGTACGACCTTTAAGCATAAATAATGACGTATGAGTATTGCGCCTTTATAAGATCCCTTAGTCAAATTAAATCATCTCACCTCATTAAATTCGCTAGATTATAAGTCGTTAATTTCAAGTCTAGATTAAGTCTCTTGTCCCATAAATTTCCTAAGTTAGGTTAGTATAAAATTCGTGACTAGGAAATTCGGCAAAATTCCTAATTTTTAACCTTAATCATAAAATTATTGTATCAGTACGTTATCTGAAATATTGGTTATCTATGTTCTTGAAAAGTGTTGAAATATTTTGCCTAATATTGTATGTGAAGATCTCAGTATACTTTTATAAGGTAAGATATCGGCATTTACACACAATTTGACATTATATTAAAGGGTTTCGACATTTTATTTGATCTCGACATTATACTAGAAGGACTCGACATTTTTTAATTCGGTTATAAGGTCTCGACATTTTTCGTGTATGAACTCGTCATTTTAGTAAAGCTCGACATTATATGATTTGAGATCTCGACATTTACCATCTGCTTCGACATCTGTCCTTTTCGATATTTTTATTAGGAAATGTCGACATGAAACTTACATGGGTCTCGACATTTATAGAATGTCGATACATATCACGTCGACATCTAACCTCACATTTCGACATTTCTCTTTGGTTCTCGTCATTTGTGTTCGTGTTTCACTCGACATTTTACCTTGTTATTTTAGGATGTGAGATGTCGACATTTTTGTCTAGTATTCGACATTTTGCCTTGACATGTCTCGACATTTCACCCGACATTGTATTTTATCACTTCGACATTTTGAGGAAAATGTCGACATGACCTAACTTGACTCTCGACATTTTACCTTGAATCTGTGTCGACATTTTCTGTTCAATTCCATTCGACATTTATCTTGCCATTTTGGAGTGAAAAATGTCGACATGGAAATTCACCCGAGTTTCGACATTGCATGTAAGATTCTCGACATTTATAAAATGTCGACATATACGTTTATGTCGATGTTTCATGCATGAGCTCGACATTTAGATATTTACTATCATCTCGCCTTTTACTTCGACATTCTTCCTATCAATTCGACATTTTTCATCATCTTCATCCCGTCGAAATCAGTTCCATAGCTTATTCTACCTAGCCTTCTAAGTTCTAAATCGCACCTTAAGCCATTTGCTAGCTAGTTTGTCCGAATAGAGACTCTATCATGAATTCATCTCGCATTTTAGGGTTCTTTCGACATTATTTTCAACTTCTTACATTTAAGTTCATTAATGATCTCCAACTACACCTAGGGTACGAATTTAAAGCTTAATAAGGGTATTTACTTACCAACTTCGGTTTTCAAGCTCCTAGGTTCGAAATTTGGCTCGGCTTCTTCCCTTCCCCTTTCTTCTTGCTCTTTCGTTATTTTTTTGTTGGGTGTCGATGGTTAGAGAGTGAAATTTAGGGATTTGGGTTGTTGGTTTAGATATTTATCTTGCATTTGGATTGGATAAGGTATGGCTTTTTCCCACTTTTGGGAAACTTGTCTATTATTTGGGCCTTTCTTTCAAATTGGGCCTAAATGTTGATTTCTAACCTAACAACCATTAATCCTAGCTCACTCTACCACTTTCCATTTCCTAAAACTTACCCTTCCAAATTAGGGTTCATAATGGACATAAAATCGATAGCGCGTAATTGCATGAAATTTCTCGTAATTTTCACATAAGCACATAAAATGCACGCCATTATCATGAAATCAAGTAAAGCATACGCTTAATTTATTGGCCGACCTAATTTCCGGGGACCGGGGTCCTACATCCTCCCCCCTTAAGGAGGATTTCGCCCCCGAAATCAGCCCGTGTGGAACAACTCGGGATAACGAATTCTCATTTCGTCCTCCCGTTCCCATGTGGCTTCTTCTGTGGACTGATTTCGCCACAGTACTTTCACTAAAGGAATATCCTTATTCCTAAGCTTCTTAGTCTCGTACATCAATATCTCCACTGGGATCTCTTCGTAACTTAGATCCGGCTTCAATTGTTGATGTAGGGACTCGTTTCCTAGCACGTGGTTTGGGTCAGCTAGGTATTTCCGCAGTGTCGAGACGTGGAACACGTCGTGCACTTGCGCTAGTGACGCAGGCAGCTCCAACTGGTATGCTACCTCGCCTACCCTTTTCAGTATCCTAAAGGGTCCTATGTACCTAGGGCTTAACTTCCCTTTCTTTCCAAACCTCTTCACGCCCTTCATTGGCGATACTTTTACAAACACCATATCTCCTTCTTCAAATTCCAGCGGTCGACGTCTTCGATCTGCGTAGCTCTTCTGTCGACTTTGTGCCGTTCTCATTCTTTCTCGTATCATAGAAATGGCTTCCGTCATTTCTCGTACGATGTCGGGGCCTAACATTGTCCGTTCGCCAACCTCGTCCCAATGCACTGGGGATCTGCACCTACGCCCGTATAACGCCTCATACGGTGCCATCCCGATGGTGACGGGGTAGCTATTATTGTAGGAGAACTCGATCAGTGGAAGGTACTTACTCCAATTTCCTTTGAAATCAAGTACACACGCTCGGAGCATGTCCTCCAGGGTCTGAATGGTTCGCTCGGACTGACCGTCCGTCTGCGGATGATAGGCGGTACTAAAAGATAGTTTCGTTCCCATCGCCTTTTGCAAGCTCGTCCAGAATTTCGAAAGAAATCTGGAGTCGCGATCCGAGACTATTGAGGATGGAACGCCGTGCAGTCGCACTATTTCTTGAATATAGAGCTCCGCGTACCGTTCCATGGAAAATGTCGTGCTAATAGGTAGGAAGTGGGCGGACTTAGTGAGTCTGTCGACAATCACCCAAATCGCGTCGTGCCCTTTTGCATTCCTAGGCAATCCTACTACGAAATCCATTGTAATGTTATCCCATTTCCATTCTGGAATGGGTAACGGTTGTAGGGTTCCCGCCGGCCTTTGATGCTCGGCCTTAATCTGCTGGCATGTCAGGCATTGACTCACGAAGATCGCGATGTCCTTTTTCATGCCTGGCCACCAGTAGTTTTCCTTGAGATCTCTGCACATCTTCGTTGCTCCTGGATGTACTGAGTACGCCGTGGTATGTGCTTCCGTCATTATTAGCCGTCGTAGTTCGGCGTCGTCTGGCACGTACAACCGGTTCTTGAAGTATAATCGTTCGTCTCCCCGTATCGTAAGGTCTCCAGTTGGTTGTCCCGGTAGTGCCTCCTTAGTCTTCGCATACAACTCGTCTGCTCCTTGCGCTGTCTTGATCTGCTCCAGCAGTGTCGGTTGCAACGTTAGGGCCGCTAGCTGCGCCTCGACTTTGCCTAACCTTACGACTTCTACTTCCAGCAGTTGCAGTTCTGCACTAACTGCTTTTCGGCTTAAGGCATCGGCTACTATGTTCGCCTTGCCTGGGTGGTAGTTGATTACACAGTCGTAATCCTTAACTAACTCTAACCACCTCCTCTGCCTCATATTTAACTCCTTTTGTGTAAAGAAGTATTTGAGGCTCTTGTGGTCGGTGTATATCTCACACCGCTCTCCATAGAGGTAATGCCTCCAGATCTTGAGAGCAAAGACCACTGCCGCCAGTTCTAGGTCGTGCGTCGGGTAATTCTTCTCGTACTCCTTTAGTTGACGAGAGGCGTATGCTACTACATTCCCGTTCTGCATTAGCACACATCCTAACCCGTTCTTCGACGCATCGCTATAAACGGTAAACCCTCCTGCTCCCGATGGGATTGTGAGAACTGGGGCCGTCGTAAGCCTTTCCTTCAGCTCTTGGAAGCTCCGTTCACATTCTACGGTCCACTGAAAAGGCGTATTCTTCTTGGTCAGCCTCGTCAGTGTCGATGCTATCTTCGAGAAGTCCTTTATGAACTTCCTATAGTATCCTGCCAGACCGAGGAAGCTTCGTATTTCCGTCACGTTCGTCGGCCTGGGCCAATTGCTAATAGCTTCTATCTTCTTCGGGTCCACTGAGATTCCCTCTCCTGATACTATGTGCCCTAAGAAGGCGACTTGGTCGAGCCAAAATTCGCACTTCTTGAACTTGGCGTATAGTTGCTTCTCCCGTAGTATTCCTAGAACTTCCCTCAGGTGTTCTTCGTGCTCCTCCTTCGTTTTCGAGTAGACTAGGATGTCATCTATGAAGACGATGACAAACCTATCTAAGTATGGCTTGAACACCCGGTTCATTAAATCCATGAAAGCTGCGGGCGCATTAGTTAGCCCGAATGGCATCACAAAAAATTCGTAGTGGCCATAACGGGTACTAAAGGCCGTCTTCGGGACATCTTCCTTTCGGATCCTTAATTGATGATAGCCCGATCTTAAGTCGATCTTGGAGAAAACTGTTGCACCTTGCAGTTGATCGAATAGATCGTCTATCCTAGGGAGTGGGTACTTGTTTTTTATTGTTAGCTTGTTCAGCTCCCTGTAGTCTATGCACAACCGCATGGATCCGTCTTTCTTTTTCACGAATAGCACCGGCGCTCCCCAAGGAGAGAAACTTGGATGTATGAACTCCTTCTGCATGAGTTCGTCGAGTTGGTCCTTTAACTCCTTCATCTCCGTCGGTGCTGCCGATAGGGCGTCTTAGATACTGGTGCCGCTCCAGGTACCAGATCTATAGCAAACTCTATTTCCCGTTCGGGTGGTAGCCCCGGTAACTCCTCGGGAAATACATCGGGGAAGTCCTTAACTATTGGTACTTCCTCGAGTTTCGGGGAGGCTTTCTCTTCTGACTTGATAGCAAATACCAGGTAGGCTTCGCACCCTGACCTGATCAGTCGTTGAGCCTTCAACGCTGATATTCTAGGCATCATGGTCCCCTTGCTAGTTCCTACGAACTTAAGGGGTTCATTCCCGTCTACGTTGAGTGTGACTATCTTGCGGTGGCAGTCTATGACGGCTCCGTACTTTGATAGCCAATCCATTCCAAGGATTACCTCATAATCATTCATGGGAATTATTATGAGGTCTGTGGGCAGTTCCTTGTCCCCGATTACTATTGGACAATCCCGTAAAACCTGATTGGTTTGGGTGGAATTCCCGTTCGGAACTGTTACCCTAAATTCGCACTCAGCTCGGTGAGGCGTGACTCCTACCCTCGCGACATACTTAGTAGACGCGAATGAATGGGTCGCTCCTGAGTCGACTAGTATGCATGTGGGGGTCTGGTAAACGAGGAGGGTACCTGTCACCACGGCCGGGTTATTTTCTGCTTCTTCGGAGGTTATGGTGTAGACCCTGGCCGGTACCCTTGGAGGTTCTATCGGGTTCCTAGCTTGGCTTCCGGATCCATCTTCCGGACATGCCCTCGAATAATGGCCCGTCTTGCCACACTTGTAGCAAACGGCGTTCTGGGAGTTGCAGACTCCCGGGTGTCTCCGTGCGCATTTCGGGCATACGGGTAGATCCAGCTGGGGCCTACCCTGGTTGGGCTTGAACTGTGGGGGTGGTCCAGGTCGATATTAAGGCCCCTGTTTCCCTTCCTGGGCCACGAATTGCCGTTTCGGATTACTTCCGCTCCCCTGCGGCCCTTGTGCGAATTTACGCTTAGCTTCTTGGGCGCGAGCTATTCTAGACTCGGCCTGCTCCGCCACGAGCGCTCTCTCAGCCACTTGTGCATACGTTGCCCCTTGCACACCCGCCATACTTACATCCCGATATAACTCGGGTTTCAGTCCTTCTATGAACCGCTCGGCCTTGAGCGCGTCTGTGCTGACCATATGAGCAGCGAACCTTGAAAGCTGCTCGAACTTCCTGATGTACTCCGCCACTGTCATGGCTCCTTGGCGGAGGTTGATGAATTCGTTCATCCTTTGGGCTCTGACCGGGGCGGTGTAGTACTTTCCTCGGAAAATCTCCTTAAACCGATCCCAACTCATCGTTAGTGGATTTTCGATGGCTGAGACGGTGTCCCACCAGTGTCCGGCGCTCCCCCTTAGCAGGTAGGCAGCGCACATGACCTTTTCCGCTTCGGGTGTGCGGCTATGCTGGAACATGTTCTCCAGCGTCCTTAGCCAGTCTTCAGCGGAGGTAGGGTCTGCAGCATCCTCGAACAGTGGAGGATTGAGCTTTCTGAACCTCTCCCCGATCATCTCAATTCGTTCCGGTGGGGGAGGTAAGTTGGCTGGTTGCCCACCAGCATTTTGCTGGATCAGCTGCTGAATCTGGGCCGATTGTTGCCGGACCAGTTCAGTCAGCTGCAGGATGGTAGCATCCCGACTGTCAGGGGGTTATTAGTGTCCCTACCCTGATCAGATTCCCTGCTTCCTTCTCCTCTAAGTCTTACCATTTTCTCAACCTATCCTGATAATTCCTAAGGCCAATAAATCAAACCATACAATAAATTCACATAACATCGTACTTACAAGCAAGGCCGCTTCCGCGCTTTTGAGTGTGTGTGTATGGACAGTCTGCAGGACCTGTGACCGAAGCTCTGATACCACCTGTAACATCCCGTCCCATACCGGGTGTCACTGTAGCATCTGTCCCTACCGGGACTTGTGGGGTTGGGCCCACCACACTCCGACTGATAGTCTGGCCCCACTGTACCACCACTTAACCTTTCAGCGTGCTTCGTCCTCGCTCACACGCACCCTGGGCAAACTTCCCAGGGGGTCACCCATCCCAAGATTGCTTCAAGTCAAGCACGCTTAACTTTGAAGTTCTTTCGGATGGACTCCCGAAAAGGTAGGTCGACCTTGGTGATATGAGTAGTACTATCAATTCTTTTATACGATTCTTAGCCTGACACGCCCATACATTGTCAGTCTCAGGATCCCCTCTCATTCGGGTGTCGGATCGGTTCGTTCATGTACCCCTTCGCCTAGAAGCCTGCCAGGAGCCGCTCCTTGTCCGTGCATCTCTTTGGCACCGGCGATCACTCCCCGCCCTCGTCGGCCCCGGGCGTCACATGCCCACCAGCTTCCGCCTGGTTCGTCCCCGAACCAGCACCGTACTGCGAGAGGTTGTGCTCTGATACCACTCTGTCAGGACCCGTCGTCCCGCCCTCGTATTCCATTCTAATTCTAGTATTAATGCTTTGGTATTGTGCGAATACGTAAAAATGTGAATAAAATTTTTCATTTTAAAAATGCAAGCGGAAATCTTATATACATGTCAAAAGAATGTTTTACATCGTTCGACATCTTCATCATGCCCATGTTTGCAAAATACAAGTGTACGTGTGTGTGTGCAGCTAAAAGCTCCCTATGCGCCCGGCCTTCACAGGTCGTCATCCATACACACACTCCCACCTCAAAAGCGGTCGGACTGCGTCAAAAGATCGGCCTTGCATAAAAGTCAGATCACGTACCGTGATCGTCAGTACCTACAACACGTAACATAAGTAATGAGCCACCGAGGCTCAGTAAGCAGAAATTATGCATGAATGCACGTGTCCTAACGGACGATAATCCACGTCGTCGTTTTCTAACGCTCGTACTCTTTTTCTCATACTCGTACTCTTTTCTTTCGCTCTTACTCTTTTTCTTATACTCTCATTCCATGCGGGCCCTCGGCTTCCATTTCCCCAGCCTCTTATTCCGCCTTATCGTACGGGGTATTTACCCAGCCTCTTATTCAGGCCTTATCGTACGGGGTATTTACCCAGCCTCTTATTCAGGCCTTATCGTACGGGGTATTTACCCAGCCTCTTATTCAGGCCTTATCGTACGGGGTATTTACCCAGCCCCTTATTCAGGCCTTATCGTACGGGGTATTTACCCAGCCTCTTATTCAGGCCTTAAAGGCTGCATAAGGGAAGCCGTGACTCTTCATTCGAGTCGACACAAACGCCAATATCGGCGAATATACATCGCACACAGGCGATCTTATGCACGCTCATGCCTCGCTCCTTACTTTCTACTCATGCGTGCAAGTGCTCATGTTATGCTCATATACATATGCAAATCATACTATCATGCATAGAATTAAATCCTCTCATACGTACGTATTTCGTAGAAGATACACGAGCATGTAATTCACATAATTGGACGCAGGCAAGTTACGTGTCGTAGTTGAATTTCTACTTACCTGTCGTCCGAGCGAAATTAGTATTTTCCCCGTTTGCTCCTAACGTACGACCTTTAAGCATAAATAATGACGTATGAGTATTGCGCCTTTATAAGATCCCTTAGTCAAATTAAATCATCTCACCTCATTAAATTCGCTAGATTATAAGTCGTTAATTTCAAGTCTAGATTAAGTCTCTTGTCCCATAAATTTCCTAAGTTAGGTTAGTATAAAATTCGTGACTAGGAAATTCGGCAAAATTCCTAATTTTTAACCTTAATCATAAAATTATTGTATCAGTACGTTATCTGAAATATTGGTTATCTATGTTCTTGAAAAGTGTTGAAATATTTTGCCTAATATTGTATGTGAAGATCTCGGTATAATTTTATAAGGTAAGATATCGGCATTTACACACAATTTGACATTATATTAAAGGGTTTCGACATTTTATTTGATCTCGACATTATACTAGAAGGACTCGACATTTTTTAATTCGGTTATAAGGTCTCGACATTTTTCGTGTATGAACTCGTCATTTTAGTAAAGCTCGACATTATATGATTTGAGATCTCGACATTTACCATCTGCTTCGACATCTGTCCTTTTCGATATTTTTATTAGGAAATGTCGACATGAAACTTACATGGGTCTCGACATTTATAGAATGTCGATACATATCACGTCGACATCTAACCTCACATTTCGACATTTCTCTTTGGTTCTCGTCATTTGTGTTCGTGTTTCACTCGACATTTTACCTTGTTATTTTAGGATGTGAGATGTCGACATTTTTGTCTAGTATTCGACATTTTGCCTTGACATGTCTCGACATTTCACCCGACATTGTATTTTATCACTTCGACATTTTGAGGAAAATGTCGACATGACCTAACTTGACTCTCGACATTTTACCTTGAATCTGTGTCGACAATTTCTGTTCAATTCCATTCGACATTTATCTTGCCATTTTGGAGTGAAAAATGTCGACATGGAAATTCACCCGAGTTTCGACATTGCATGTAAGATTCTCGACATTTATAAAATGTCGACATATACGTTTATGTCGATGTTTCATGCATGAGCTCGACATTTAGATATTTACTATCATCTCGCCTTTTACTTCGACATTCTTCCTATCAATTCGACATTTTTCATCATCTTCATCCCGTCGAAATCAGTTCCATAGCTTATTCTACCTAGCCTTCTAAGTTCTAAATCGCACCTTAAGCCATTTGCTAGCTAGTTTGTCCGAATAGAGACTCTATCATGAATTCATCTCGCATTTTAGGGTTCTTTCGACATTATTTTTCAACTTCTTACATTTAAGTTCATTAATGATCTCCAACTACACCTAGGGTACGAATTTAAAGCTTAATAAGGGTATTTACTTACCAACTTCGGTTTTCAAGCTCCTAGGTTCGAAATTTGGCTCGGCTTCTTCCCTTCCCCTTTCTTCTTGCTCTTTCGTTATTTTTTTGTTGGGTGTCGATGGTTAGAGAGTGAAATTTAGGGATTTGGGTTGTTGGTTTAGATATTTATCTTGCATTTGGATTGGATAAGGTATGGCTTTTCCCACTTTTGGGAAACTTGTCTATTATTTGGGCCTTTCTTTCAAATTGGGCCTAAATGTTGATTTCTAACCTAACAACCATTAATCCTAGCTCACTCTACCACTTTCCATTTCCTAAAACTTACCCTTCCAAATTAGGGTTCATAATGGACATAAAATCGATAGCGCGTAATTGCATGAAATTTCTCGTAATTTTCACATAAGCACATAAAATACACGCCATTATCATGAAATCAAGTAAAGCATACGCTTAATTTATTGGCCGACCTAATTTCCGGGGACCGGGGTCCTACATTACCACGCTTGCTACTTCCCGTGAATGTGAATGGTTCGGTGTCTCCTGCCACCACAGACGGGTTGTTCTCCACCTCTTCAGAAGTCAGCGTGTAAACTCTAGCAGGTACCGTAGGTGGCCTAGTTTGAACAGCTGCTTGACTTCCAGACACAATCTTCGTGCATGCCTTGGAGAAGTGGCCCGCCTTGCCATATTTATAGCAGGTCGCATTCTGAGAGTAGCACAAGCCCAGATGTCGTCGTGTGCACCAGGGACATGGGGGTATCGTCATAGGAGGTCTTCCCTGATTAGAACCAAATTGTTGTGGAGGTCCAGGTCGGTTCTGGAAATTAGGTCGGGCATTCTAGGTGTTAAAGGGCTTCTTCGGGTTACCTCCATTCCATTTCGGCCCTTGAACTAACTTTCTCTTTGCTTCATGGGCTCGCATGATTCGGAGTTCCGCTTGCTCTGCCATTAACGCGCGTTCAGCCACTTGAGCATAGGTGGCTCCTTGAGATCCAGCCATGTTCACATCTCTATATAATTCGAGCTTTAAGCCCTCCAGGAAACGCTCCACTTTCAATGCATCTGTGCTCACCATGTGAGCCGCAAACCGGGACAACTGTTCAAATTTCCTAATGTACTCTGCCACTGTCATCTAGCCCTATCGTAGATTGATGATTTCATTCATTCGTTCGGCTCGTACAGGGGCGGTCCCACGTCATTGTAACTGGATCTTCAAAGGCGAGAATTGTATCCCACCAATGGCCTGCACTTCCTCTCAGCAGGAAGGAGCACATAAAACCTTCTTATCCTCTGGCATGCGACTATACTGGAACATGCTTTCCAGAGTTCAAAGCCAATCTTCAGCCGTTGTAGGGTCAACGGCATCTTCAAACGTTGGGGGATTAAGCTTACGGAATCTTTCCCCCACTATCTCCACCCTTTCAGCTTGAGAGAGTCCGCTGGTATACTGTCCACCCGTATTGTGCTGTTGCATCATTTCTTGAATTGAGCGGACTGCTGGCGAACGAGCTCTGTGAGTTGGAGAATCGCCATATCACGATTATCAACAGGAGCTGCGGGTTGCTTGCCTTTGTCCGCACTCCCACTACCTTCTCCTCTTGTTCTACCCATACTCTTATACCCTAATAGTCCCTAAGGCCAATAAATCATGCACATACAACATTTATAGAAACATAAAACTTACTAGCAAGGCCGCTTCCGTGCTTTTGAGTGTGTGTACATGGACGGTCTACAGAACCTGTAACCGAAAGCTCTGATACCACCTGTGGCGCTGTAACGACCCTCATTTTCTAATCATATTTAATGGCGGATTTTCGCAACGAAAGCCGCGGAAATCCAATAAAAAAACTTTTTAATTAAAAACAAATTATATTACAAGCGCACACAATCCACAACGTCATATATTACATGCAAGTATGGTTCCCACACACACACACACAGACATCTTATTTTATAAATTCGCTCCAAATACCAAAATATTTAAAACACACTAAACCTCTTCACAGGTCGTCATCCATGTACAGCCCCGCCCTCAAAACTCCGTGGAGTACCGCCATCAGCCCGCCTAGTCGCGACGTACCTCAACGTCTGACTCAGTACCTACAACACGAAAACTCTGAGCCATTGCCCAGTAGGTGAATAAAAACGCATGAATGCAAGTGCACACTCAGTTCATGTCCCGAATACCTCGCACTCCTATGCACACCCTTTCTTTTCTCATACCAAAACTTCACTCAAACTAACATACACCAGAATATCACATCCGAACTCTATTTCCACAGTTTACACCTCAGATCGTACTACCATACATCTGAGTAGACGAGTGGCTCACCCCCGTCTCCCGCAAATAACCGACGGTTTACACCTCATATTGTACTACCATACATCTGAGTAGACAAGTAGCTCACTCCCGTCTCCCGTCCAACAGTTTACACCCCAGACTGCACTCCCATGCATCTGAATAGATGAGTCGCTCACGTCCATCTCCCATCAACGGTTTACACCTCGGATTACACCCCCATTCCTCCGAGTAGACGAGTCACTCATGCCCGTCTCCCGCTAATAACTGAGGGTTTGCACCTCGGACTGCACTCCCATGCAACCAAGTGGACGAGTCACTCGTGCTCGTCTCCCATCCACACCCTAATACTAGTCCCAATTTTACCTCAACACAACAATCGCGTATTTAGTCACTACCTACCCCTTTCACCGTTAAAGCAAAATGTCACCGTTTTATACGGTGCTAAATTCTCGCACGGTATGGTATGCAATGCAGTGCAAATAAACGCAATATTGTAAGTAAATAAATTCTAAATAAATAAAATTCTAGTTCTCTCAAAATTCCAATTCTATCTCACAACACATGGAAATATTTTCCAAAACAATTCTAAAAAAAATATTTCCTCATAATTCACTAAAAATAATTGCCCCCAAAATTCCTAACTCTGCTCGAAATATAAGAGTACGACCCAAAAATAGTATAAATAATGATCGTCCAAAATCCCTACGTCAACTCTTCTTAAAGACATCAAATTTAGGTTCTGCTCGAAAGTCACTTCAGTCTAATATTTGCCCAAACCTATAAAATCACTAAGCCGAAAAGTAAGAAAACACCGAAAACTTCTAAGTATTAAATCACTCGCTGTTGAAGACTACATAAATATCGAAGTCCTCCTAATATTATTCACATGCCCAAACATATCACACTAATCTAAAAATGCCATTCTTGAATCATTTAATGTTTAATATTATTCATATGAAAACTTTCAAAAGACCAAATGATGCCAAACTCTCTTTTTGCTTTTACAATGATACCGAAAACTCTAACAGTAACATGCCAAGAACAAACACCTAGGAATATAGAAAGCTACTCCCAAAAACTTCCATCTAGTCAACCGTAAACTCACTATTGCTGAACCACTATATGTACGTGCCTCCCATCTAAGGCTTGGATCACTTACGTTGACCCACGGAAACTTTATGATATTAAAATTTAGGTTACGAATTTCCAATCATTAAAGGCTTATATGTCTAAAAGAAATTACTAATGAGGTTGAAAACCCTATTTGCCGAGAACTTCAACAACTTAAACGTATACCTACAAATAAATTAAACTTTATATAATATACTTCTAGTCCTCAAATGTTGCAACTGTACTTCTAGTATCAAAGACTTCTCGACTCACATACAGCACTTATACATATACATAATTACATAGATAATTAACTTAAACTCCCAGGTTTCCAAGCATAAGTAATCTCTCAAATTTCATGATAATAATTAAACATCAAATCACACATACCACATAAGCTACTATCACCCAATTCGTCTTAGCCAAATAAGGTTACGTAAGTCATATGAGATACCGAAAGCATATTAAACATCACAAATATTTACGTGTTGTAGATAAATTCACCTACCTCATGTTCGAAGATTGGTTATAAAATTTTCCTAACTTTCACCGTGATCAAAACTCAATTTTTTTCTTAGCTTGCTCTCATATTCCTCGTTCATCACCCTCGCTTCTTTTCATTTAATAATGGAGATATATATATTTAAACTTATGTGATTTGATAAGTAGTTAAATGACGACCTTACCCCATGGAGTAAGTAAACGACCCTAATGTAAGTTAGTTTAATATATTCTCAATACTTAACACTTATCCCCTAACCTTATTATTATAAATATGTATGTCTTATTTCCATCACGAAAACTTCTACATATATAATGTTAGAGCATGAAAAGTCTATATGCAACTATAACAACTTCACTTCTATGTCGTTATATCTAACCACTTAAGGTTTCTTACTAAATGTTTCTTTATCATCATATGACGTCAAGAAGAACTTTTTGTTAGCTTTTATCTTATTATATATGCTACATGATGTGATAAGGGTGGTACCTAAAACTTAGTGCAAGGATGAGCTACATTCTATGTGTTTGTGAAAACTTCCTTTCGTTATCAAAATTTAGATTTTAGTTTTTCCACCTCACCAAGTTATATATATATATATATGTATATATTTATATATATATTATATAACAAAAACTTTTCTTTATTAAATATCTCTTTTGTTTTCTAGGTTAGCGTAATTATTTCGCTAACTACCGTGTAATCTCGTATTATTTTTACGGGTATTACATTCTCCCTCCCTTAAAAAGAATTTCGTCCCCGAAATTCGTCGATCGGTATAACTTGGGGTTACGATTTCTTCTATTCCTTGATCTATCCGCATTCTATTAAGGTAGATTTTATTCCCACTTTATATCACGCAATCTAGGCGACACATTTAAATGTGTGGCCCAGTTTCTAGGATCATCAAATATGGTTATAAGTACATCACATATTATTAACGTACCCGTCATTATTGTTGGGATAGATTCCTCCTCCTCATTAATTAAAGCAAATACTCGGGTTGGGGCCAGTGGTGGTCGTACGACTGCTGGTGTTGGATTTTGGGGCAGATTTGTCTGACAAGCTCGGGCAAAATGTCCCATCTGTCCACATCGGAAAGATTGAGGATTGGGCTTGGGCCCTGGGCCATAACAGAGGCCCCTATGATAACGCCCGCATGGTTGACACCGAGGGATCGAGTTTGGAGATCGTATTGGCGAATCAGTCACCCTCGGATTTGGCCTTGGGCGCCAGTTTTGCTGTCCCTGGCGGTTGTTCATGTTAGTGTTGGGACCCTTGTCCAGAGCTTGACGCTTTCTATCATTTTCCCTTTCTAGCTGGCCTTCCATCCTTCTCATTTTTTCTTGAGCTTTCACAATCTTAGTCTCCGCCTGTTCAGCTAGAACTGCTCTCTCCGCGATACGAGCATAAGACGTTCCCAGTGTCCCGGCCATGCTAACATCACGATAAACCTCGGGATTAAGGCCTACTATGAAGCGCTCCACTTTTAACTCATCCGTTGCGACCATGTGTGGTGCAAATCTTGACAGCTGTTCGAACTTGCGGATATATTCCGCAATCGTCATTCCCCCATGCTTTAGGTTTATGAATTCATTCATTCGCAGCATTCGATCAGGGGTCGTGAAGTATTTTTCCCGAAAAAGTTCTTTAAACCTTTCCCAGGTCATAGTAGATGGGTCTTCGAGAATTTTGATGGTGTCCCACCAAAATCCCGCATTCCCTCTCAGCATGAATACCCCGCATAGAACTTTCTCTTGTTCGGGTACGCGGCTGTATAAGAACATGTTTTCCTAAGTTCGCAGCCAATCTTCTGCCATCATAGGATCGGTCGCATCCTCGAAAGTCGGGGGATTAAGTTTATGGAATCTATCTCCGATAATTTCCACACGTTCGGGTTGTGGAGACTGACGAGGCTCAGACGAACTCCGATTATTAATGAGTTCGTTGATCTGTTCTGACTGACGTTGGATCAATTCAGTCAATCTCAAAATGGTGGAGTCCCGTTCATTCGTGGGGAACTCAGTCGCAACCCCACGACTGGTCTCTCCCTCATCTCTACGTCCTCTCGTCATCTTTTATCTACCATTAGTTATGTAAAGAGAACATTATCATAATATTCAATAACATCAGATTTATAAAACTTACAGGTAAGGCTGATCCTCCAGGCTTTTGAGCGGCAGTACATGGACAGTCTACAGATCTATATCCTAAGCTCTGATACCAACTGTAACGACCCTCATTTTCTAATCATATTTAATGGCGGATTTTCGCAACGAAAGCCGTGGAAATCCAATAAAAAAATTTTAATTAAAAACAAACTATATTACAAGCGCACACAATCCACAACGTCATATATTACATGCACGTATGGTTCACACACACACACAGACATCTTATTTTATAAATGCTCCAAATACCAAAATATTTAAAACACACTAAACCTCTTCACAGGTCGTCATCCATGTACAGCCCCGCCCTCAAAAGTCCGTGGAGTACCGCCATCAGCCCGCCTAGTCGCGACGTACCTCAACGTCGGACTCAGTACCTACAACACGAAAACTCTGAGCGATTGCCCAGTAGGTGAATAAAAACGCATGAATGCAAGTGCACACTCAGTTCATGTCCCGAATACCTCGCACTCCTATGCACACCCTTTCTTTTCTCATACCAAAACTTCACTCAAACTAACATACACCAGAATATCACATCCGAACTCTATTTCCACAGTTTACACCTCAGACCGTACTACCATACATCTGAGTAGACGAGTGGCTCACCCCCGTCTCCCGCAAATAACCGACGGTTTACACCTCAGATTGTACTACCATACATCTGAGTAGACAAGTAGCTCACTCCCGTCTCCCGTCCAACAGTTTACACCCCAGACTGCACTCCCATGCATCTGAATAGATGAGTCGCTCACGCCCATCTCCCATCAACGGTTTACACCTCGGATTACACCCCCATTCCTCCGAGTAGACGAGTCACTCATGCCCGTCTCCCGCTAATAACTGAGGGTTTGCACCTCGGACTGCACTCCCATGCAACCGAGTAGACGAGTCACTCATGCTCGTCTCCCATCCACACCCTAATACTAGTCCCAATTTTACATCAACACAACAATCACGTATTTAGTCACTACCTACCCCTTTCACCGTTAAAGCAAAATGTCACCGTTTTATACGATGCTAAATTCTCGCACAGTATGGTATGCAATGCTGTGCAAATAAACGCAATATTGTAAATAAATAAATTCTAAGTAAATAAAATTCTAGTTCTCTCAAAATTCCAACTCTATCTCACAACACATGGAAATATTTTCCAAACCAATTCTAAAAAAAAATATTTCCTCATAATTCACTAAAAATAATTGCCCCCAAAATTCCTAACTCTGCTCGAAATATAAGAGTACGACCCAAAAATAGTATAAATAATGATCGTCCAAAATCCCTACGTCAACTCTTCTTAAAGACATCAAATTTAGGTTCTGCTCGAAAGTCACTTCAGTCTAATATTTGCCCAAACCTATAAAATCACTAAGCCGAAAAGTAAGAAAACACCGAAAACTTCTAAGTATTAAATCACTCGCTGTTGAAGACTACATAAATATCGAAGTCCTCCTAATATTATTCACATGCCCAAACATATCGCACTAATCTAAAAATGCCATTATTGAATCATTTAATGTTTAATATTATTCATATGAAAACTTTCAAAAGACCAAGTGACGCCAAACTCTCTTTTTGCTTTTACAATGATACCGAAATCTTCTAACAGTAACATGCCAAGAACAAACACCTAGGAATATAGAAAGCTACTCCCAAAAACTTCCATCTAGTCAACCGTAAACTCACTATTGCTGAACCACTATATGTACGTGCCTCCCATCTAAGGCTTGGATCACTTACGTTGACCCACGGAAACTTTATGATATTAAAACTTAGGTTACGAATTTCCAATCATTAAAGACTTATATGTCTAAAAGAAATTACTAATGAGGATGAAAACCCTATTTTGCCGAGAACTTCAACAACTTAAACGTATACCTACAAATCAATTAAACTTTATATAATATACTTCTAGTCCTCAAATGTTGCAACTGTACTTCTAGTATCAAAGACTTCTCAACTCACATACAGCACTTATACATATACATAATTACATAGAAAATTAACTTAAACTCCCAGGTTTCCAAGCTGTTGGCCCTTATATTACCAAAAAGGATCAAAAGAAGGGTTTGAATGTGTTAAACGTGAAGAACACCTTGAGTGTGTGTTAGTGTGTGTTTCTTAATGTAACGTACAAGGTGGCTTACCTTTCAATTCTTTTGATAAAACCCTAATTAGTGTAATTTGGGCTTTATATACCACAATTGTTTGGTATATTAAAGCCCAATACAAAACTATGACTTAATATCATAAGTCACGCCAAACTACTACAACCCATTAAATAAACATATTAACCCAAGATTACATAAATTAAAGGATGCTACAAAATATTGCTAACAACTCCCCCTTAGCATCCTTTTTGCTTTGATGTCCTTTGTGTCTTCTTTTTCTTGGGTTCCTCCACAGCATCAATCGATTTCCTGAGTCCAAGTCTGAACTCGTAAGATCGTATCGTTCGTCGTAAGGATAATCGATCGGAGATGATGTTGATCAGCTTCTCGTACTTCTCCTGGACTTCTGCTTCTTCGTTCCTTAGCTTCTCCAAAATCCATTTGAGTTTCACCCGAATAATCAGCAGCGTCCCATCGCTGAATTTGGCAATCTTTGATGTTTTCATCAGCCTCTTTTCTCCTTTGTAATTGATGTAGACCACCGATGGATCGTTGCCATCATTGAATATGTGGCCTTCACCAAGACTTGAGTCGGGGACTTCGAAGGATGGCTTCGTGAGATTCACCCTTTTCATGTTGCTTTCCACCGCCATTTGAAGATCGTGAGTCGAATTGAACTTGATTTGGCGCATCATGAATCGCTTAAGAGCAACGTAGCCCACTTTCAAGTCTGGATTCTGGAGTGTTCCAAGAAATCTGAAGCTGAAAAGTATCCGATCAACATCTTCACCTCTGATGTAGGAGAGATCGCCTTCATTCAGTTCCTCAACCGTTCCATTTTCTCGCTGCACTTTATAGATTGGATACTCATAATAGTCGAGACGACCTCGCCGAACTCCCAAGATTTTGCTGATTCTGGCCTTTTCCTTCTCTTCTCTTCTAAGATTGTCAACGTTTGTATCTTTTGCTCTCAACACAAGCCGTCTACGAAGAGAGAGTAGGTATCGTATAGCAGTTGTTCTCGGGAGATGAGTTAGGCCTCTTAGACTCAGCTCGTCTAGCTCCTTGATCCTATCTTCCTTCCTCCAAATTCTTCTCCGTATCTCTTCTTGATATGGAGCTATCACTTTGACATTTTCCCACGGCGGCTTCTGTTCCTTTCCTATCTTCGACTTCGAGGGGGGGCACTCTTTATCGACGACAACGTGTTTGAGAAGCTCTGGAAGTTCTGGAATGTCTGCTTCGTAGTCTTCACCTTCCTCGAGCTCATCATCGTCGATAAGTGCTAGGTCAACTTTTGCCTTCATCAAGAAGTATCTGGCGTTGTCCAGTAAGCCCTTGGCCAAGGCTGGATGCATCGGCTTTGTTAACCAATCGTCGTTGAAGATGTACTTTTCTACCGTTGAGTGTGGGTTGTAAAGTGTTTCGAGAGATAGAGTAGGTAAGGATGGAGGATCAGAGGAAGTTCTTGGGTTTGTAAGGCTAGTCGGTGATGGACTCACGGTTGGTGAGGAGGTCGTTTGGGTTGTATTGGTAGTAGTTCGGGTAGATTTTCTGGTTTGGGTGGGTGTAGGTGGTTTTGTTCTGGTGGGTGTTCGGGTGGTTCTAGGTTGCGGCTGTGGCTGCGGCAGAGGCCCTGTCCCTTGTGACTTCTCCCCCTCGGGACGATCCCCATCGTCAGGGTCGTCACGTGATTGTCTTGATGACTGGGCCTCGCCGGGGTTAGGCGGGTTGAAAGGAAACTCCAGACATCTGAGGACCTCCGCTTCATAGGCAGTGAGCTGCGGTGCAGTACAGAGTCTGGCCAGTAGAACGTCGATCAGTTCTGGGATTGGTACGTTCCACGGTCCTTCCTCAGAGCCAGGAGTTGGGTCGGGTTACGTGGGTACTTCTTTTGACAAGGGCTGTGCCTTTATCCCGAGAGGATGTCCCAATGACGTTGTAGACTTGGGTCATAATAGTGTCATCGAGATCTTTCGCCAATGCTGCGAGTCGATTCTCTAGCCTCACCTCCGTCACGAACGGGGAAAATAACCTGACGGAGTCACTAAGACGTTCCGTCGTCACAACATCAGTAGAGGGTACTGATGTGCCGCCCGTTTGCACAGGACTTGAAGAACCGAGGCCACGCAGGCTCATTTTTGAAAGCTGAGACTGACTCAGATTGATGGCCCAAGGTCGTAGCTGCAGTGATGTTGACTACGTTGGGTCTTCCGCTCTGTTCCATACTAGACTCTAGTACGGAGACATCTTAGAGTGTTCGGTCTAGATCACTAAGATCTAGAGGTGCAGAATCTAATGGTAGTGTCCTAGAAAGTGGAAAAATTATGGATGGTGAGGACACTAGACTCGTAGTGATCAAAGAAGGTGCAGTCTGAGGCGGAGTACTGCTAGTTACATCAACCACCTCCGAGCGAGGTGGTGATGAATGACGTGGCACCTCATGAGTATGTGAAACAATCATCTGTTGGGAGATGATTGAGTGGCTGGGAAGGGTAGTTTGCGCGATTGGACCCGATGTCGTGACTTCTACTCGGGGGAAGACAAAGTCATCCCCTGTACCTATGGGCTCGGTCCGGCTTATTAGTGGACTAGTTGGCTTAGGAGTACGGTCGTGTTTTTCCTTTGTACGCCGTTCCTGTTGTCCTCCCCGGTCATCCCCTTTGGATTTACGCTTTCGTTTTGGCTGTGGGGATGAGGAGCTTCCTAGACCTACATTTGGCTGTGGGGGTTGGCTTGTCCCTGGGTTAGGTTCAACTGGGTTTTGTTGAGCCACGGGGACGTCGTCGAGGTTGTTGGCTTGCATATATTTGCGTAGCTCCGGCTCATTCGGATCGAGGAGGCGAAGTAAGTAGTCTGGGATGATCATGGCCTCCTGATCGATTTTGCTCTTCGTCGATTGGATTTTTATGAGCTTCGAATATTGATAACCCTCATTTCTCGGTCGGCGTTCGATTTCGGGATGAAGATCCACGAAATGTTGGACGATAACAGGTAGCCACCGTAAGTAATGGAGCACCGGCTTCGTTGATCCAAGACCTCGCCTTCGCAGCTGATCGAGGATGTCCGACCAGATGAGTTGTGCGACATCATAATTTTTGTTGAAGACAATCCCATGAAAGATAAGCATGATGTTCCGGTTGCACTTGTCGGACCCGAAGTCCTTTGGCGAGAGGCACCTGTTGACAATGAGAAACAGAGTCCTCCAAGGTGCAGGGATGTCTTTGGCAGCGAACTCAGGTACGTGTATGGTGTTTTGGGTGTTAGGTTTGTGGCCCATGAATAGGAAGTCCCTGATTAGGTCGTCGTTGGAGGGATGGGGATCATATAGGAGTGAATGAGGTAGGTTTAGTATGGAACGGAGAACGAATGGAGTAAAGACAAATATGGTGTTGTCGATTTTGGCGGAAAGGGTGGTTATTTTTGGGTTATTGGTTGGTTTTTGAAGAGTGGACCAGAATTGTTGCACATATACTTCAGGGACTACCTCAGTGATGTTTAGTGCGGTTCTTAGAGGGTGGTTTGCGAGGATTTTAATAATGATAGGATCCGGGCACGAGGTATTATCAAAGTCAAGTTGATGGTTGTTGGGTGCCCTCTGTGCCCAGTCCTTGGAGTCGAAAATCTCATCAATTTGTCGCACCATTTTGGTATATCTGCAAGATAAGAGCAAAGGATTAGTGGAAATCGACCATTTTGACTTAGAAAGTATGCAAAATTATTCAATACGTTGTTAAGCATGTTAGGACTTAGAAAAATTTGGCAAAAATTGTGACTTAGTTTCGTTGAAGAAGCAAAGTGAAATTGAATTAAGCAATCGGCGAAAGTGCCAATTTCAATTCAACTTCAATTGGTTTTGAGTTTCGGGCAGCAATGTGCATCGTGCGATTCAAATCATAAGTTCAATTTGGACTGTGGTTTCGATTTAAAGTCATGTTAAATTTAGGCAAATTCGGCAAAAGTGGAATTATAGTCAGTTTCGATCGAAAGTCATATTTAATTCAAATAAGTTCGGCGAAAGGGGAATGCAATTCAGTTTCGATCGAAAGTCCAATGTGGTACAATTTAAATCACGAATCGATCGATTCAATTGAGCCTTCAGTTTCGATCGAAAGTCATATTTAATTTAAATAAGTTCGGCGAAAAGGGAATGCAATTCAGTTTCGATCGAAAGTCCAATGTGGTACAATTTAAATCACGAATCGATCGATTCAATTGAGCTGTCAGTTTCGATTAAAATTAATTTTGTCGTCAGTTTCGATCGAAACTGTGAGGTAGTTTCGGCCGAAAGGGTTAAGTCAAAACGATTAAAATTATGTTGAAAATGGAAATGCCCTGTTTCGATCGAAAGTAGTAAAACCCTAGAATACGTCGATTTGAAAATACAGAATGAGTAATATTTTCATAACAATCGATCTATTGTGATGTGAAATTGAAACTAGAGCTTAGTTTCGAGCGAATTTAGGCGAGATGAAAACACGTTTTAACAGTGATTCGCTCGAACTCACGCAACCCTAATCTGCGTCACCTGCACGAATGAGAAAAAAAACAGTTAAAAGCTGTAGATTAAGCGTTTTTCCTTACCAATGAGGGATATGGAGTTGCAATAAACGGTAAAACAGAGTGAGATAGTGATGAGTTCGTGTGCGATTGCAGAGAGGGTTTAAGAGTGAATTTGAAAATCGATGAAGAAGAACAGTATTTCGGGCGAAACTCTATTTAAATAAGCAGAGTCTCAGTTTCGCCAAGAAAAATTTCAAAGGATTTAAAAATCAATTTCAACCGAAATGTGTTACGAGCAAAAGTCAGTTTCGACGATAAAATTATAAAGGTATTTAATCAAATTGCAATTTCAATCGAAACGTGTTTCGAGCGAAAGTCAGTTTCGCCGAGAAACTAATAAATCAAGAGTTAAAGTTCAGTTTCGATCGAAACGTGTTTAGTACGATTGGCAAATCAATTTTAAAGGGTTTCGAGCGATATGCAGTTTCGCCGAGAAATATTTGTGATATTTGAAATATTTGAATAATTTTAATTTCGATAGAAATTTAAGGAGTTTCACCATACTATATAATTTAAATTTGATGAGAAATCATAAACTCCTTGTGTGAACTGTTTTGTGCAAAATTTTGAGAGACTCCCCCTAGATGTGTGCGGACCATTCAATGACTCCCCCTAAATTAGTGCATAAAAATGAAAGACTCCCCCTAGATTCATGCATAAATTTTTTATTAGTCTCCCCCTAGATATAACAGTATGATTTTTTAACATTCATAACATATAGAGAAAAAAATTAAATGATCTATTTACACAATATCAGGTTCATGTAGGGACAATCGATCATGTCTTATGGTTCAACATGCCTAACCTAGATACCAAAAATTGGAATCGCTTTTCATCCAATGCTTTAGTAAATAAGTCAACAAGTTGAAGATCTGTGTGAACAAAATGCATTTCGATTGTACCTTGTTCCACATGTTCCTTGATAAAGTGATATCTAATGTCTATATGTTTTGTGCGTGAATGATGTACTGGATTGCTTGTTATAGCTATAGCACTTTTAGAGTCACTAAAAATTGGGATATGATTTAACGTTATGCCAAAATCTCGTAGCTGGGTTCTCATCCACAAAATTTGTGAGCAGCAACTCGCAGCAGCGACATATTCTGCTTCTGTTGTCGATGTTGAGACACAATTTTGCTTTCGAGACGACCAGCTTACGAGTTTACCCCCGAAAATTGAGCGGCTCCAGAAGTGCTCTTTCTGTCCAGCTTGCATCCTGCGTAATCAGCGTCTGTGTATCCTACGAGTTCAAAGCTTGATTCCATCGGGTACCATAGACCTAGATTCGGAGTTCCCTTGAGATATTTGAAAATTCGGTTGACTGCGAGCATGTGAGATTCCTTTGGATCAGCTTGAAAGCGTGCACAGAGACACGTGGCGAACATGATATCAGGTCTACTTGATGTAAGATAGAGCAAGGATCCTATCATGCCTCGATAAGTCGTCTGGTTAACAGATCTTCCTGAGGAATCTGCGTCAAGTTTGCATGAGGTAGACATGGGAGTCATGGCAGTATTTGAGTTGTCCAAGTTGTACTTCTTGAGTATGTCGTGAATGTACTTGGATTGACTGATGAAGATTCCATCGTGAAGCTGTTTAACCTGAAGTCCTAAGAAGAAACTTAGTTCGCCCACCATGCTCATTTCGAATTTCTGCTTCATTAGATCCCCAAAGTTCCTGCACATTCGTGAGTCTGTTGACCCGAATATGATGTCGTCAACGTAGATCTGCACTAGCATAATGTCTGAGCCGTCCTTCTTGATAAAAAGAGTCGTATCAATTTTCCCTTTTGTGAAACCAGATGAGATGAGAAAATCCGAGAGGACCTCGTACCGGGCTCTGGGAGCTTGTTTAAGTCCATAGAGAGCTTTATCGAGTCTGTAGACGTGGTCTGGGAGTTGTTCGTTTACAAAACCTTCAGGCTGGGATACAAACACTTCTTCTTTTAGTATTCTGTTGAGGAATGCAGTTTTGACATCCATCTGGTAGATTGTGAAGTTCTTGTGTGCAGCGAAAGCTAAGAATATCCTGATGGCTTCTATTCTTGCGACTGGGGCATATGTCTCATCATAGTCAATTCCTTCTTGTTGATTGTAACCTTTTGCCACTAGCCTTGCTTTATTCCGGATAACAACTCCTTGCTCGTCCTTTTGGTTCTTAAACACCCATTTAGTCCCTATAATGGTTTTCCCAGCTGGTCTAGGTACTAGGTTCCAAACATTCAACCTCTCAAACTGATTGATTTCCTCCTGCATTGCAATTATCCAGTCTGGATCGGCGAGTGCTTCAGCTACTTTACTGGGTTCCTTTTGACTGAGAAAGCAGGAGTAGAGGCTTTCGTTTATCGTTGATGCCCGAGTGGTTACTCCAGTGGAGGGATCTCCAATTATTTGTGAGTTTGGGTGGGCTCGAGTCCACTTTCTGGTACTAGGCTGTGATGATCCAGCTGTGTTTGTAGCGTATATTGTTTCTCCACCTTGATCAGCCTGATGTTCTGTTTCTTCTCCAGGTTGTGGCATTACTGAGTCTTCTGAAGAAATTTCTATTGTTGTATCATAAGGCTGACGAGTTTCAGCGCCTGAGCTGGATATGATCTCTGTGTCTGTTGGGGGTTCACTATCGTCATCAAGGTGAATGTAGCGCCCCGTTTCCTATTATCTTTTTACGCAGCTATAACATATTCGTATAAAATTTTTCGCGATTTCCATAACCATTTCCTTTTACAAAAACGGGTGCGTACATCTGGTCTAGTTCCTTTCACAATAATGTACATATATGTACCTATCATATGAGTCACAAAATGCGATAGTCTAAATCCGTATGCTAACGATGAACCAGAGGGGAGCATGAGGAGAGCGTAGTTGGCCAACCTTGAATCCATGCTTTATGATATGCTTTCTACGCAGCCTGGTAATTATCTACAACAACTGTGCAGACACCGATTCAGAGTATGATCGCAACATGTTAACTAAAAACATACGAGTAATAAAGTAAGCAGTAACCATTTTCAATCATGAAATCATCGTTCATATAATCGTCATTCATACGAACCGTAGATCACATGCCATTCTATATGTCCGTTTATTTTGATACTCCCGTTATAGACTAGCTAGACTCGTATTCTGTAAGCCCAGTCGGCGCCCATGCATGGGACACTGTCAATACTGTAAATATCTGTAGGTGCCTGTATAGGACTCTGTCATAACTGTCATCCCCCTGATTTGGAGGGAAGTATGCCATAGCATCCGTATCGTACCATCCGTAGTCGTAGCAGTCATAACGGTTTCTCCTTTCGTTTATATGTATGCAATGCTATATAAAGTACTTTATATAATACATAAATCATATAAAAGCACTTTATGGTCACGTAATTCACATCGATCCGTAAATAACATATAAAGCACATATTAGTCAATTAATTCACATAAAGCATATAAGCACATAAGGCACATAAGGGACATGTTGCAAATCTTACTCACAAGTTTCGCCTATTTCCTCCGCTCGCTTAAGTGACCTTGTCCTTCCCTTATCGGACTCCTGACCTATACAATTATTTTATCCGTAAATACAAAATTCCTATAATGGTATGCGTGCGTGATATGCATGCATGCTTTATTATGCATGATTGTTCCTTATCCGTAGCCTTTACCAGAAACCCTAAATTATTTTATATCAAAACCCTAATATTTTATGTGATATTGGAATTCCTTATATCTGTATCATAATTCTTTTTATTTCAACTAATTAACTAACAAATATTCTTATCTTATTTTATCTTGGACCATGTTTGATTCTATGATAGGATCTCAAAGTGTGACATAAAGGGTTTCGAGATATACCATAGAGGATTTCAAAACATATGTCGACATTTCTTAACTAAATGTCGAAACCTATGTCGAAGGTGATATCGAGATTCTTAAGTTTCAATTGGACATTATATCTCGACATCTTCTATTTACTTAAATTTTAAAATCTCGAATCATAGCTGATATCACAGCTCGATATTTGCTTAGCTCGAAATTTATACTCACGGTAATATTAATATTATATATGTCGAGAATTTTAAAGTGCATTTATGAAAGATTTCGAAATGTATCATAAGACATATCTCGACATTCTCTAACAAATATCGATCCATCTCGACATTCTATCTAACAAATATCAATTCATCTCGACATTTATCTGACAAATACCAATTCATCTCGACATTCTCTTAGTTTGTTTCAAAATTTATGTCGAGGACTTAATTAGTAAGTGCTCATATCGAAACTTATTTACCCTCGTGAACTTTATGGTATTAAGTCTAAACTATCCAAAACATTCATATAATCAGACACTTAGATATCGAAGTTCCTACTTTGCTAATAATTTCTACAAAAGATTCGAACTTTTCCAGACTCTAACGTGCGTCTTAATATCAAAATAAAATAATCATTCAGCTAAGCATGTATTAAATCGTTTCAACAATCTAGGAAAAACCCTAATAAATCTTTATACCATTGCTGAAAGTCTCTTATCCTTACATATCCACCTAGAAAGGTTTGAATAGCTTTGAAACACAATACGTTCTAATAATGAAGACCTTTGTAATAATTACTAACATATACTTATCATAATTTTTAAGTCTAACATGCGTATATACTATATAACATCAATTAAATTCTTTACCTTAAAAAGATTTACCTAGCTTGAATCAAATTTGCTCTTTGCCGAAGTTCTTCCTTTCGTTATGTTTTCTTCTTAGCTTCGTAAGTTCTTAATGATATGAATCTCGTTTTCCTCTCCCTTATCATATGTTAAGATTTTTGTTTATTTATATAACTAGATATTTTCTTCATTCTCTTTCGTTCTTATCTAATGGTTGAGTGTAACAATAGTTAAATGACATCAACACTTTACTAATGCTTATCATAGACCTATCTAATACAAATGACATTATTATCAAAGTTGTTTTTCCCTATTGACTAAGTTTTCTATCGAAAACTTTAAACCCATCTCAATAGTATTTATCCTATCCTTCGTAACAATCTTATTATTATTCTTTTCAGTTTCCATTTTCCCAACTCAACAATAACTTATTTTGAAACCCTTTCTCAGATTTCGAGACTACCTAAGGGTTTTCATTAGGGTCTCGAGTTCTCCTTCTTATCTTTCAAATTGCATCTCTTAACTTATATTAACCAATACTTTAATATTATTAAAGTATTTTTCTTCATTAAATAATTTCAAAATCCCTTTCGAAATCCTATCCTTGACTCTTTCGAAATTCTCCAAGTTTTGATTCCTAAATTTCGAAATTCGTACTTTAACATTATTTAAATATTTTCCTCCACTTCAAAGAACCTCCAGAATATCTTCAAATTTCCTAATTTATTTAATTGCTTTAATTAGTACACATATAAAGTTCCCCAAATCCTGAGAAAACTCTAGAAATTTTATAATTAGAAAATTCTAACTTCTATAACATTCATTTCCTTACCACTATATTTCTTTAAGAACCTAGGACTATAATACTTAAATTCCTTATCCTACATATACTTCTTGTTTAAAATGACTTATATGAATGCATGAATTTATGTAAATGCATGAAATTATGATATGAGGTTTCGGTTCCTGACAATTCTCCCCCCCTTTAAAAAAATTTCGACCTCGAAATTTCGTACCTGTTTCGGCTAATAACCATGGGTACTGGGTCTTCATATGTTCTAAGGTTTCCCACGTAGCTTCACGAGCCGAATGATTTTTCCACCGTACTTTTACCATTGGAATCGTTTTGTCTCGTAACTGCTTGTCAGCATATTCCAGGACTTCTGCCGGTTCTTCTACGTAACTAAGGTCCTCAGAAATATTTATCGGTTCGTCACGTAGAACATGTGTAGGATCTGATCTATATCGCCGTAACATACTAACGCGGAACACATTGTGTATCTGTGAAAGTTCGGGTGGCAGTGCTAATCGATATGCTAATGGCCCAATCCTTTCAAGTACTTCATAAGGCCCAATGTAACGTGGACTTAATTTTCCTTTCTTTCCAAATCGCATTACACCTTTCCAAGGTGATACTCGCAAAAATACCTTCTCCCCAACTTCATATTCCATTTCTCGTCGATGTTGGTCTACGTAACTCTTTTGTCTATCTTGGGCCGCTTTAAGTCGACTCTTTACTACTTTAATATTTTCCATTGTATCCTGAATTAAATCTGGCCCTTCTAATACTTGTTCTCCTTCCATATCCCAACAAATTGGGTTTCGACATTTCCGGCCATATAGAGCTTCGTACGGTGCCATTCCGATACTCGAATGATACTGATTATTATAAGAAAATTCCATTAGCGCTATATAATCATCCCATGAGCCTTTGAACTCAATTACGCATGCTCGAAGCATATCTTCCAATGTCTCGTTCTTTCTGACTGACCATCGGTCTGTGGATGAAACGCCGTACTAAAATGTAATTTAGTTCCGAGCGCTTCCTGTAAACTGCCCCAAAATCTAGAAGCAAATCGGGGATCACGATCAGACAAGATAGAAATAGGTACCCCGTGTAACCGAACTATTTCGCTGACGTATCTTTTTGCTAAATATTCTAACGTAGAACCCCATCTAAATGGTAGAAAATGGGCTGATTTCGTGAGCCTGTCGACAATTACCCACATGGCATCATTTTTCTTAGCCGTTGGAGGAAGTCCATAAAGAAAATCCATCGTTATTCGTTCCCATTTCCAAACAGGTATGGGTAAAGGATGTAATTTACCCACTGGCGCTTGGTGTTCAGCTTTAATTTGCTGACACGTTAAACATTTCAGCACATATTCAGCCACATCCTTGTTCATCCTTGGCCACCAATAGTGAGATTTAAGGGTCCGATACATCTTCGTACTGCCTGGATGCATAGCATAAGGAGCGGTATGTGCCTCTTCCATTATCTCTTGTCGAAGATTATCGATATCAGGAACACATATACGGCCACTTATTTTCAAAGTCCCATTCTCGTCTATCACAAAAGACTTCCATATCCCTTGTTTCACTTTATCAGTAATCTTAGCTAGCTTTTCGTCTTTAAACTGTACTTGTCTAATTCGATCTAACATGACAGGTCGAACTACCATTGAGGCACAGATAGCACCGGTATCATCTACTTTCAGTTCTGTATTCATCTTTCTGAGGTCAATTAGACTTGATAAAGAACATGCCGATAAATAAGAGATAGTACCATACGATTTCCGACTTAAGGCATCAGCCACGACGTTGGCCTTTCCAGGGTGATACTCTATGGTACAGTCGTAATCTTTTAATAGCTCGATCCACCGACTCTGTCTCATATTTAGTTCTTTCTGGCTCAACAGGTATTTGAGGCTCTTGTGATCAGTAAATATCTGAAATGTTGCTCCGTATAAATAGTGTCGCCATATTTTTAGTGCGAACACCACGGCCGCTAGCTCTAAATCATGAGTTGGGTAGGATATTTCGTATGGTTTCAGCTGTCGAGACGCATACGCCACTACTTATCCGTTTTGCATTAATACACATCCTAATCCTTGATAGGACGCGTCACTATAGATTACAAAACCATCTGTTCCTGATGGAATAGTTAGTACAGGGGCTGTCGTTAGTCGTTCCTTTAATTCTTCAAAACTCATTTGGCATTCATCAGTCCACTTAAATACAACTCCTTTGCGTAATAACTTCGTCATTGGGGCTGCTATTAGTGAGAAATTCTCTACGAATCGCCGATAATATCCGGCCAATCCCAGAAAACTACGAACTTCTGCTACATGTTTAGGACTCTCCCACTTGATCACTGCTTCAATTTTACTGGGATCGACTTGGATGCCTTTACCAGAGACTACGTGCCCCAGAAATACTACTTGATCGACCAGAACTCGCATTTTGAAAGTTTTGCATACAATTTCTTCTCCCGTAGGGTTTGGAGTACAATTTTCAAATGTTGTTCGTGCTCCTCTTTTGACTTGGAGTATATTAGAATATCGTCAATAAAGACGATCACGAACTGGTCTAAATAGGGTCGAAAAACGTCATTCATTAATGCCATAAAGACTGCAGGGGCATTCGTCAATCCAAAGGGCATAACTAGAAATTCATAATGTCCATATCTAGTTCTAAAAGCAGTCTTTGGAATATCATTATCCGCAGTCTTCAATTGGTGATATCCTGATCTCAGATCGATTTTCGAAAAGACCCTAGCACCTTGCAACTGATCAAATAGATCATCAATCCGAGGCAACGGGTATTTATTTTTCACCGTTACCTTATTTAACTGTCTATAATCAATACACAATCTAAGTGTTCCATCCTTCTTTTTAACGAAAAGAACAGGCGCTCCCCAAGGCGATACACTTGGTCGTATATAACCTTTATCGAGTAATTCCTTCAACTGTACCTTCAGCTCATTCAATTCTATTGGAGCCATCCGATATGGTGGAATAGAAATTGGCGTTGTGCCTGGTTGAAGTTCAATAGTGAATTCCCTATTCCGTTCGGGAGGTAATCCTGGTAACTCTTCGGGAAAGACATCAGAATATTCACCAACTACCGGAATATCTTCTATTTTCAATCCACTTAACTGCGCATCTAATAGGCTATATACCCTTCGCATCCTTTACTAATCATCTTAGAAGCTTCTAAACTCGATATCTGATATGTCGTTCGTATGCTCTTTTCTCCCTTAAGTATTATATGGGTTTGATCCATAGGGGTCAATTCAATTTCCTTTTTGAAACAATCAAGTTTCGCCCGGTATCTTGACAACCAGTCCATGCCTAATATTACGTCGAAATCCATTAAAGGAATAATGAACAGGGTTGTCCGCATTTCTATCCCGTTACTAACAACTTTGCATTCCGGGTATACGGTGTTTACTATAACTATTTCTCCTGTTGGAAGTCGAACGTATAACTCATCCTCTAGGGGTTCGGGTTTATTAGGTAATAATGATGCAAATGTTCGTGACATGAATGAATGAGTGGCGCCTGGATCGAATAAAACATATGCATCAATATCACAGATAGATAATTTACCCGCAATCACGTGTGATCCTTCTTTGGCTTCCTCACGAGTCATGGTGAAAATCCTTGCTTGTGCTGGCGGTCTATAGGCTTGGCCTCCTGAGCTTCCTCTTCCAAAACTTGTGTTAAACGGTCCTCGGTCCCTTCCTCTTCCACGATTTGTGGAGGGTCCGCTTACCCTTGATTGATCTACTGTAGGTTCTGTTCGCAATGTTGGGCAATTCCTAGCTATATGTCCCGATTGCCCACACGTAAAACATTTGCCTATGAGCCATCTACATACGCCCTTGTGGTTCTTCCCACAGTGTTCACATGTTGGTATTTGTTGTGAAGTCTCTATACCCCGTCCTGTAGTTTTTGGCCCGCCTATACTGCCCTTTGTAGAGCCACTTTGAACACTCATTGTCTAGGCGAACTATATGCCTTTTTCATTTTTCCACTAGACGACTCTTCGCCTAATCTTCGTTTACTACTTTGAAAATTCCGAGACTCAGTTTCTAATCTTTCGGTGCGAATAGCTGCCGCCATCGATTTCCAATATGACTCCATATCTGATGGGGTGATGCGATTCCTAATCATATAGCGGAGTCCTGCTTCAAATCTTCGACACTTATTTCTTTCGGTAGCAACCATGTGCGGTGCATAACGGGATAACTGATTAAACAGCACCTCATACTCGCCTATGGACCTGTTACCTTGCTTCAATTCTAGAAATTCCTTCTCTTTCTGATCCTTGTAAACTTCAGGCATGTACGTATCATTAAATTCCCTTAGAAAATCCTCCCAGGTCAGTATCGGAGGTTGGGTCATACTATCAGGGACTGTTTCCCACCATTCATATGCATGCCCTTGAAGGAGTGAGACTGCATAATCGAATCTCTCTTCCGGTGTACATTGCATCATGTTGAACATCGTTTCTGTTCTTTTCAACCACGTTTCTGCCTCAGCAGGATCTGTCGTACCCATGAAGTCCACAGCACCCATCTTTCTTAATTTATCGTATCGTCGTTCTCGGGGAGTTGTCAGGGGGTGTTCGGATTCATACTGTCTAAGGGTATGCGATGAATGGGATTCAGGTACGGCCGTTCTTCCTCCTCCCTCTATAGTAGGTTCATCCCGTTCTACAGGTATCGGATCACCTATTGCCCTTTGCCTATATATGCAAGAAAAGTTTAACGGCAATTCATAACATGCACATACTATGCAAATGTCTACAGAACCTAAAGCCTAGGCTCTGATACCACTACAATGTAGCGCCCCGTTTCCTATTATCTTTTTACGCAGCTATAAAATATTCGTATAAAATTTTTCGCGATTTCCATAATCATTTCCTTTTACAAAAACGGGTGCGTACATCTGGTCTAGTTCCTTTCACAATAATGTACATATATGTACCTATCATATGAGTCACAAAATGCGATAGTCTAAATCCGTTCTATTCTATATGCTAACGATGAACCAGAGAGGAGCAGGAGGAGAACGTAGTTGGCCAACCTTGAGTCCATGCTTTATATATGCTTTCTACGCAGCCTGGTAATTATCTACAACAACTGTGCAGACACCGATTCAGAGTATGATCGCAACATGTTAAGTAAAAACATACGAGTAATAAAGTAAGCAGTAACCATTTTCAATCATGAAATCATCGTTCATATAATCGTCATTCATACGATCCGTAGATCACAGGCCATTCTATATGTCCGTTTATTTTGATACTCCCGTTATAGACTAGCTAGACTCGTATTCTGTAAGCCCAGTCGGCGCCCATGCATGGGACTCTGTCAATACTGTAAATATCTGTATGTGCCTGTGAAGGACTCTGTCATCCCCCGATTTGAAGGGAAGTAACTGTCATCCCCCTGATTTGGCGGGAAGTATGCCGTAGCATCCGTATCGTACCGTCCGTAGTCGTAGCAGTCATAATGGTTTCTCCTTTCGTTTATATGTATGCAATGCTATATAAAATACTTTATATAATACATAAATCATATAAAAGCACTTATGGTCACGTAATTCACATCGATCCGTAAATAACATATAAAGCACATATTAGTCAATTAATTCACATAAAGCATATAAGCACATAAGGCACATAAGGTACATGTTGCAAATCATACTCACAAGTATCGCCTATTTCCTCCGCTCGCTTAAGTGACCTTGTCCTTTCCCTTATCAGACTCATGACCTATACAATTATTTTATCCGTAAATACAAAGTTCCTATAATGGTATGCGTGCGTGATATGCATGCATGCTTTATTATCCATGATTGTTCCTTATCCGTAGCCTTTACCAGAAACCCTAAATTATTTTATATCAAAACCCTAATATTTTATGTGATATTGGAATTCCTTATATCTGTATCATAATTCTTTTTATTCAACTAATTAACTAACAAATATTCTTATCTTATCTTGGATCATGTTTGATTATTAATTTAATTTCTATGATAGGATCTCGAAGTGTGACATAAAGGGTTTCGAGATATACCATAGAGGATTTCAAAACATATGTCGACATTTCTTAACTAAATGTCGAAACCTATGTCGAAGGTGATATCGAGATTCTTAAGTTTCAATTGGACATTATATCTCGACATCTTCTATTTACTTTAATTTTAAAATCTCGAATCATAGCTGATATCACAGCTCGATATTTGCTTAGCTCGAAATTTATACTCACGGAAATATTAATATTATATATGTCGAGAATTTTAAAGTTCATTTATGAAAGATTTCGAAATGTATCATAAGACATATCTCGACATTCTCTAACAAATATCGATCCATCTCGACATTCTATCTATCAAATATCAATTCATCTCGACATTTATCTGACTAATACCAATTCATCTCGACATTCTCTTAGTTTGTTTCAAAATTTATGTCGAGGACTTAATTAGTAAGTGCTCATATCGAAACTTATTTACCCTCGAGAACTTTATGGTATTAAGTCTAAACTATCCAAAACATTCATATAATCAAACACTTAGATATCGAAGTTCCTACTTTGCTAATAAATTCTACAAAAGATTCGAACTTTTCCAGACTCTAACGTGTGTCTTAATATCAAAAAAAAATAATCATTCAGCTAAGCATGTATTAAATCGTTTCAACAATCTAGGAAAACCCTAATAAATCTTTATACCATTGCTGAAAGTCTCTTATCCTTACATATCCACCTAGAAAGGTTTGAATAGCTTTGAAACACAATACGTTCTAATAATGAAGACCTTTGTAATAATTACTAACATATACTTATCATAATTTTTAAGTCTAACATGCGTATATACTATATAACATCAATTAAATTCTTTTACCTTAAAAAGATTTACCTAGCTTGAATCAAATTTGCTCTTTGCCGAAGTTCTTCCTTTCGTTATGTTTTCTTCTTAGCTTCGTAAGTTCTTAATGATATGAATCTCGTTTTCCTCTCCCTTATCATATGTTAAAATTTTTGTTTATTTATATAACTAGATATTTTCTTCATTCTCTTTCGTTCTTATCTAATGGTTGAGTGTAACAATAGTTAAATGACATCAACACTTTACTAATGCTTATCATAGACCTATCTAATACAAATGACATTATTATCAAAGTTGTTTTTCCCTATTGACTAAGTTTTCTATCGAAAACTTTAAACCCATCTCAATAGGATTTATCCTATCCTTCGTAACAATCTTATTATTATTCTTTTCATTTTCCATTTTCCCTACTCAACAATAACTTATTTCGAAACCCTTTCTCAGATTTCGAAACCTTTACTCAAACGATTTCGAGACTACCTAAGGGTTTTCATTAGGGTCTCGAGTTCTTTCTTATCTTTCAAATTGCATCTCTTAACTTATATTAACCAATACTTTAATATTATTAAAGTATGTTTCTTCATTAAATAATTTCAAAATCCCTTTCGAAATCCTATCCTTGACTCTTTCGAAATTCTCCAAGTTTTGATTCCTAAATTTCGAAATTCGTACTTTAACATTATTTAAATATTTTCCTCCACTTCAAAGAACCTCCAGAATATCTTCAAATTTCCTAATTTATTTAATTGCTTTAATTAGTACACATATAAAGTTCCCCAAATCCTGAGAAAACTCTAGAAATTTTATAATTAGAAAATTCTAACTTCTATAACATTCATTTCCTTACCAATATATTTCTTTAAGAACCTAGGACTATAATACTTAAATTCCTTATCCTACATATACTTCTTGTTTAAAATGACTTACATGAATGCATGAATTTATGTAAATGCATGAAAAAATGATGATATGAGGTTTCGGTTCCTGACAGTGAAGATTTTCCATTGTAGGAGGGGTATTGTCATTGCTCGGCTCCGCATGATCAATATTTTCTGGTGCCGCTGAAGTTGTTGGAGCAGTGGGTGGTAGCGGCTTTGGAAGAGATATTCAAATAAGAGATCGAGTTCCATGTCACTTAACTCATTTGTTTTTGGAGTTTCGCCCACAGAGGAAGTGCTAGGTTGATCCTTTGTCAATTCTCATAGAAGTCCTGGTTCTGGACTGATTCGTGCAGAAACGACTCGGTCTACTTCATCAAACGTTACGTTAATGCTCTCCATAACAGATCTTTTCTCCTTGAGATATATGCGATAGGCTTTTGATGTTGTTGAGTAACCCACCAGTATGCCTTCGAATGCTTTTGGATCAAGTTTGCCTCTATCTTCACGATCATTTGCCACATAGCACTTGCACCCAAAGACTTTCAGGAATGAGACGTCTGGCACTCTACGATTTATCAACTCATATGGAGTCCTATTGAACCTCTTGTGAAGTGAGCCACGATTTTGAGTGAAACAAGTTGTGTTCATTGCTTCGGCCCACATAAGTGAGATAATCTAGAGTGAATGAGGAGTGTACGAGTTGCTTCAACTAAGGTTCTGTTCTTGCGCTCAACTACCCCATTTTGTTGAGGTGTTTTAGCTGCTGCGAACTGTTGGGTGATTCCAAGTGATGCATAGAAGTCACTGAGTTTTCTGTTCTTGAATTCTGTCCCATTATCAGTTCTGATGATTTGTACACTTAGTTGGTAGAGGTTTTGAGCGGTTTTGATAAACTCAATGATTAGACCTGGAGTTTCATCCTTGGTTCTCAGAAATTTAGTCCATGTGTAGCGTGAGAAATCATCCACAATGACTAACACATATTTTCGCCCATTAATGGTCTGAGTGCGCATGGGTCCACACAGATCCATATGAATGAGTTCAAGAGGTTTGGAGGTTGAGGCTATGTGTTTGGTCCGGTGGGAGGCTTTCCTTATCTTTCCCATTTCACACGCCGAGCAAAGATACTCTTTGTGATATCTGAACGAGGGAAGCCCTTTTACCAAGTTTTCTGATTGCAGTTTGTTCAGGTCTTTGAAGTTGAGATGGCAAAGTCGCTGATGCCAGAGATCGTTCTGATGTAGAGAGGTTCGAGAAATAAGGCATGTCGGTCGGACATCCTTGAGGTCAATGGAGTAGAGATTCGTCTTCCTGTGTCCAGTGAGTAGCTATCTTCCATTGATATCTGTGACACTACATTTGTTGGTCTCGAAGTTCACCTTGTAGCCTTTGTCGCAGAAACGTCCTATGCTGAATAAATTGTAGCTCAGTCCTTCGACGTAGGACACTCCTTTGATGGTTAGCCTGTCATGGATGAGATCACCCGTTCCTAGCATGGATGCAGATTGACCATTTCCGAAGTAGACCTTTTCGAGAAATCCTTCAGAGAAGTTGCTCAACAGCTCTTTGTTTCCAGTCATGTGTGAGGAGCAACCTGAATCTAAGTACCACACATGACGGACCTGCAAAAAGAATCAAGTAAGTTTTGGCACCCATTTATAGATGGGTCCTCTTTTATAGCAGGTGTAGTAGATTTTTTGTTCGTTGCTAGATTTAATTCTTTGCTAGGTTGTTGTGTAGCTGGTTTGAGAATCCAAGCGTGTTGATTTCCCATAGGATGCAGTTGAGATTTCGGAATCCAAATCTGTTTTGGACTTAGTTTCTTCCTTGGCTTGGTCTTGGAGATGTTGTGTTTCTTTACTTTAATTTAATAGTATGATTGGACGGCGTGGGAGATGTGTCCTTAGAACGAGCGCTATGCGATTTGGAAACGCTATTGCTGAAGTGACTGTCACGAGGATGGGAAAGTACATCATTGCTGACATGACAGAATTTTGATTTTAGGGAATGGAATAACAAAACACGTTCTGCGACATTACAAGAAGTCACTTTTGGAAATGCAAAAGATTTTGAATCATGAGAAGAAAGGTTGGAGACTGGTCTCTTCTTCTTATCAGGGACTGTTGTCTTCCTAGCTGAGCCAGGTTACCTTCTTCGCTTCATTAGATCTCACGCCTTTGGCTGTGAGCACATGCGATACCAAGTTAGTGTGAGATAAAGATATTTTCTTTGTAGTTTGCTTGCATTTACATGTAGATGATTCTGGAATAGGACGGGAGGTGGAAGGTTTGTAAGCGTCAGGAAAGTTTTCAAGAGTATAAATTTTGCTCAACAAAATAGTTCTCTCTTCTTCGTGAGCTTTCTTTTCCGACTCTAGAGACGCTGTCAAGGAACCTATTTTGCGTATAATTTCTGGAATATAGATAAATGAATAAATAGGTTTAGTCTGTTCGTCAGTGACTTCGGGTCCAAATGGTGACATGTAATCATCAGAGAGCGTTATCTCTCTTGTTTTGTAGCTATTATTGAGTTCGTCGTAGTCACACATGATTTGAGCCCATTCTTTGTTCTTCCGTCTTTGTTCATCATATTCAGTCACCTCAATTGATCCGACGAAGGGCATTAGTCGTTCGATGCTTAACCCAAAACGTTTGATGTTGTACAGAGAGTCTACTTTATCTGCTTCAGGGTTAGTGGTGGGCTCAAATCCCAATTCTTCGCTGGGATTATAAAATTCAACATCTTTAGGTTGGCTAAGGAACATGGTTCGTTCACTTTGACCTCTTTTGGTGTTGATGTCCTCTAATTCCTTGATTTTCTTGTATAGTCGTACACGTTCATTGGTGATTAGTTCGTATTGAGACACTACATTTACACATTCTTCCTCGCTGTCTTTCAATCTTCTACTCATATCGCTAATTTCTATTTCCTTGTTTTCTATATGATCTTCTAAAGTCTTCACTTTAGTTTCAGACATGATCAAGGATTCATTAAGAATAGCTATGTCTTCCTGTTGTTTGTTTATCAGGGCATAATTTTTGTCGAAATTGCTTTGGAGTTCTGAGTAATCTTTACGATGCATGGATAGTTCGGCTATCCTCGTTCTAGTTTAACGAAATCATGTAGGGATGGAGTGTATACCTCTAGGTCGGATGATGAAACATCCGTCCTGTCTGATGCGATGGCTGGCTCATCCTCGTCGGAGTCATCCTCTATGCTTTTCACCATGAAGGCCATTTCTTCTTCCTCCTCGTCAGATGTGTCCTCCAGCCATTCCTCTTCCTCAGCTACCAAGACTATTCCCGCTTCCTTGCGCTGTGACAGCTGAAATTTTTTCTTGTAGTATTCAGTGTTTTTCTTCTTGGGTCTGAAGCATTCCGAAGCAAAGTGACCCGGCTTGCCACAGTTGAAGCACTTCTTTACTATTTCAGATTTCTTAGTTTCAGTCTCTTCAGGGGCAATGTACTTCTGTTTCCCGCCCGAGGTTCGTTGTTTGTTGAAGGAAGAAGATGATTTCTTGGCGCTCATCTTATTGACCGTATCTGAGATCATTGCCAGCTTCTTTCTGATGGATTCGAGTTCGTCCTCTGATTCTCGGTCAGATTCAGTGTGTCAGAGGTGTCAGATAGTACGACCTGCTTTCCTTTAGAAGTCTTCGAGCTCCTGTTGCTTAACTTAGAAGTTACGAGTGCAATTGGTTCCATTTCAACGTTTGGTTTTCCTTCGTTCTTAATTTCTTTGGCATATTGCGAGTATTGTGAGAGATTATCGTATAGGGAGTGAATATCCATCGCGCGATCTTTGTTCTATTGCTTAACCAGAACTGCAATTCGTCCCCACTCAGGTTGAAGTGTGGAGAGGAACTTGATGTTGTGTTCGGATTGGAGCGCTGGATGTTAATCTTTCTCATCTCGTTGATGATGGTTAAGAAGCGAAGGTAAAGATCTCGAAGTTCTTCCCCCTCCTTAGCTTTGAAGGAGTCATAGGCAGTAAGGATGCTGGATTTCTTAGACAAATTACTAACTTCTGTTCCAACCATCATCTTGCAGACTTCGTCCCAAATTTTCTTTGCAGTGACCATTGCATCGACTTGCTTGTAGACATCATTTGGTAAAGCCTGAAGTACATAGTGTCGAGCAAGCTTGTCCGCTCTGGCTCGTGCTTTCTCAGCATCGTTGTATCGACTAGGGTCCTTAGGAGTTCTCCTTTCTGGAATTGCAGGAACTGCATCGGGTTGAGCAGGGATAATGGTCCAAAATTGGGCAGGTCCTTCAAAAATGGAGGAAAGCATGTCATTTGCGAGGTCTCCATCCCTGATTTCTATGAAATTTATGAATCGTTGCTTCCATATGCCGTACTCTCCCCATCTCAGTAGTGGTGCACGGTTGTCAAATCCAATAGCAAGACTGTCCATGTTTATGTTTGGTAATGATCGTTAACGCGAGATATATCTGCGAAATGAAACACTTTAGTTTTGAAAGAAATATAGTAAAGTTTGAGTAACTTCTAGTGTTGAGTCTAAGTAGGTAAATTCACTTAGTGAGTTCTGTCGAGATATAAGAGTTTGACGAATTTAGTGTACTGCTCGAGGATGGAACGATTGGTGTTTAGTGAGATTGAGAATTTTGTTCTACTCAATATGAGTGCTTGATCGATTCTAGTATGATATGAAAATAAGCTCAACGATTGGTCCTAAGTGTTGAGAATCGGGCAATCGAAACTAAGTTTAGATTTCAAGATTCGGGCGAAAGTGTGAATTGGGCGAAAGTGTTTTGAAAATGTTAATTTCGATCGAAAGATGGAATTCGATTTTGATTTGGGGAATTAAAATTGACAAAGTGGGGAATTAAGTTTCGGGCGAAACAATTAGTACATTGGACTTTCGCCGAGATGTGTATCGATCGAAACAATGAAATTGTGCACTGTAGCGTTTCGGGCGAAAAAGATTGGGCTTTTCGCCGAGAATTGTATCGATCGAACCTTGTGAAATTGGTGGAAAATTCGTCGAAACTCAAATCAATCGACTTTCGGGCGAAACCATTGGACTTTCGCCGAGAAATCTTTCGAGCGAAACTGTGAAATAAGCGAAGAAATTCCCGGAAATTAAAATTGATTCTCCTCTCAGTGAGTTTCGATCGAAACCTTCAAATTCAATGGTACTGTTCAATTTGTTGCTCGAAAGTGATGCCCAGTTCAGTGAAAAACAGATTTTTCAGACTCGTTTTTGCTTAAATCCGACTCAAACTTGACTGGAATCGACGTGAAAGAACCTAAATGTACTCAATATCAGTTTTCTAATGTCCTAGGAGTAAAAAATCACTGAAAACGATTTGAAGACATCCAAAAACAGTGAAAAACAGAGAATGAGTTTTCAAGCAAAATCTTCGTCAACTCACGTCGAAATCGAGCAAAACTGGATTCAAATGGAAGATATTGATCCGCGTTAGGCTCTGATACCACTTGTTGGCCCTTATATTACCAAACAAGGATCAAAAGAAGGGTTTGAATGTGTTAAACGTGAAGAACACCTTGAGTGTGTGTTAGTGTGTGTTTTCTTAATGTAACGTACAGGGTGGCTTACCTTTCAATTCTTTTGACAAAACCCTAATTAGGGTAATTTGGGCTTTATATACCACAATTGTTTGGTATATTAAAGCCCAATACAAAACTATGACTTAATATCATAAGTCACCCCAAACTACTACAACCCATTAAATAAACATATTAACCCAAGATTACATAAATTAAAGGATGCTACAAAATATTCCTAACAAAAGCGTAACTAATCTCTCAAATTTCATGATAATAATTAAACATCATATAAATCACACATACCACATAAGCTACTATCACCCAATTCGTCTTAGCCAAATAAGGTTACGTAAGTCATATGAGATACCGAAAGCATATTAAACATCACAAATATTTACGTGTTGTAGATAAATTCACCTACCTCATTTTCGAAGATTGGTTATAAAATTTTCCTAACTTTCACCGTGATCAAAACTCAATTTTTTTTCTTAGCTTGCTCTCCTATTCCTCGTTCATCACCCTCGCTTCTTTTCACTTAATAATGGAGATATATATATTTAAACTTATGTGATTTGATAAGTAGTTAAATGACGACCTTACCCCATGGAGTAAGCAAATGACCCTAATGTAAGTTAGTTTAATATATTCTCAATACTTAACACTTATCCCCTAACCTTATTATTATAAATATGTATGTCTTATTTCCATCACGAAAACTTCTACATATATAATGTTAGAGCATGAAAAGTCTATATGCAACTACAACAACTTCACTTCTATGTCGTTATATCTAACCACTAAAGGTTTCTTACTAAGGTTTCTTTATCATCATATGACGTAAGAAGAACTTTTTGTTAGCTTTATCTTATTATATATGCTACATGATGTGATAAGGGTGGTACCTAAAACTTAGTGCAAGGATGAGCTACATTCTATGTGTTTGTGAAAACTTCCTTTCGTTATCAAAAGTTAGATTTTAGTTTTTCCACCTCACCAAGTTATATATATATATATATATATATATATATATATATATATATATATATGTATATATATATATTATATATATATATTATATAACAAAAACTTTTCTTTATTAAATTTCTCTTTTGTTTTCTAGGTTAACGTAATTATTTCGCTAACTACCGTGTAATCTCGTATTATTTTTACGGGTATTACATTATATATATATATATATATATTATATAACAAAAACTTTTCATTATTAAATTTCTCTTTTGTTTTCTAGGTTAGCGTAATTATTTCGCTAACTACCGTGTAATCTCGTATTATTTTTACGGGTATTACATGCGCCCCTGACTTCTACCGCCCATTCTTATTACTAATTTGTGTGACTGCACGTGATATAAATGAAATCTACATGCGAAAATGCGTACAAAATTTTTCCTTTTATATAAAGGAGACTCTTCTGTACAATACAAAATATTCCTAGGACATAAATACAAGGTGAGTGCGCACGCATGTTTAAAATAATCTATCAGCCCTCCACTCAGGTCGCATCCATGTACACACTGCCACCTCAAAAGTCCTCCGGAAGCTTCAAAAATTGGCCTCGCAATCGTAAAGATCACGTACCGTGATCCCGTGAACCTACAACACATAAATACGTGGAATGAGCTTATAAAGCTCAGTAAGTTAAAGCCATGCATGCCATGCACATGTCCTAAATTCGCAAAGGCATCCGCGCCAATGCTTCCTAAACCTCATATTTTCCTTGTCTTGTCTTGTCATATAGGGCCCTCGGCTATCTTGCTATGCACCATCATGGAGCTCCAATCCACTAGGGACAAATAATTATAAGTGGCAATACCCACTCAAGGGAGGCTAACCCTAGGGCGCCTTTTCTGTCCCAATGTGATTTCATACGCCACGCGGACGCTTTACACTGGTAGCCTAATCTGAGGTAGTCGACAGCAGAGGTACCCTCGATGTCGCTTACTCCCTCAGCTCGCACCCTCTAGGTTTCACGACCCGCCTTGAGGGTATTAGCCCTAAAATCATATCTTGCCTTGTACATGTCATGTCTTGACGGTAGCGCATACAACGTCACCATGGTAGCATAGAAGAGCCGTGACTCAACTGTGAGTCGACAGCAGACGCCCATATCGGCGAATCTTTATTGCTCAGGCGATCGTATATTATGCACGCTCTCATTTCATGCCTTTTGTACTAAACATGCGTGCATATGCTCATGTCATGAATATGCGTGTCATGCCATCATATAAGATAAATAAATTACATCAGATATCACATAAAATCATGGAAGTCACATAAAATCATAAAAGCACGTAACACATAATTTCATGCACATACAATTATGTGTTGTAGTTGGGACTTCCACTTACCTGGTACTCCTTAGCTATTTAAATTTAGCGTACTGTAAGTCGCTAATCTTCGAACCCTAAGTATAGAAACATATAGAATTATCGTTTGTTAGTCTAATTACAGTTTCACTGAAATGGCTTAATTTAGAAAACTCTAGTTTCGACTTTTATAAATTTTGAAACCCTAAAGTTTCGAATTTGTCTTAAATTGAAAAGTATCATTTTGAAATTTATAAGAATCTCGAGCTGCAAAGTAACTTGAATCTCCACATGAACTTGAACTTAAATCTCGACATGGGGTTTGAGATGAAGGTCGAGCTTAATCTCGAGATCTCACACAAAAGTTTCGATGTTAATATTAAGGATAGATCTCGACATTTTCAAGATAAATCTCGACATACCATGTAAGATTTCGAGGTATATTTTGACATGATAACCAAGATGTCGAGATGTATTAGGCTTTTACACAAAATGTCGAGTTGTATGTCGACATTATAAATAAGATGTCTAAATATTATATGCTTCGAAATCAATATCACGAACGGAATTCGATATGCTTTTCAAGCTTGATCTCGAAATTATTCCTACCAGCTTAACATGGTTTCGGGATTTCCAAAGATAAAACATAGGTTCTCGAGCTAACTGCTAAAATAAATCTCGATATAAGATAAAAGATAAATCTCGTTATGAACTCGACAAAATTCCAAAGTCAATACTAACATGAATTTCGATAGCCACATTATGGCGAAGTTATTTATTATGGCTTTCATAAGATTTGCTGCTATGACGAATTGATAGTGGGAATGTAAAACCGACAGGTATACGTTGGCCTTGATCCACCTCAGTGGACATTGAACTCTGATAAACTTGAAAGGGCTTTTACTGCCAAGACAAAAGCTTTGGTCTTGAATAGGTAAGCTGTTTCTGAGCCTCAGTTAAGTACTTTAGTTGTAACTAATTTCTTCTGCTTGCATCTTTTCATGACATCTTAAAATGGCGGGATTTGCGACATCTTTTCATGACAAGTCGAATAATCTCCTTTTTTTTCATCGATGTATTGTAGTTCAGCCCTGTAAGAATTCTAAGAGATAGTTAAATTGTGTCTTAGCCCTCACAACCCAACTGGGAAAGTCTTCTCCGAGGATGAGCTTCAGCAAATTGCTAGAGCTTGCCAGCAGTGGGATGTGCTAGCAGTAACAGATGAAGTACGTTATGATCGCCTATTTTTTTTTTTCTTCTTCTTTAAAAGTGCTATTATTATTATTATATATTCCATGAAGCCATAGACTAGTTTTGATTGAAACCTTTTTGCTTCCATCCAAAGGTATACGAGCATATCACATTTGACAGGACAAGACACATATCACTTGCTTCCTTGCCCGAAATGCAGAAGAGAACGGTTATTACGTCTTCCCTGTCGAAAACTTACAGTCTCACAGGTACAGTCTCCTAGCTTCATATACACGTGCAATGTATGTGAGCATAAAGATTTACTGTTTCCCAATATAGTAAATGAACAATTTAGTGCTTATATTATCATAGAAAATCCTCGCCTGTGATCCTCAAAATTTTAAATGCACCATTTTATTAGGATTTTGCTTAAGTTTGAGCAGCAACAGTAAGTACCAAATTTGTCGTTCACTCTTTCCAATATGAACTTTTTACTAGGATGGAGGATTGGGTGGGCAATAGCTCCCCCAATCATTGCCTCGGCAATAAGAAACATCCACATCAGACTTACCGATAGTGCGCCTGCACCTTTCCAAGAAGCTGCTCTAACTGCTTTAAGAAGCCCGCCCGAGTACTACTCTTCGTTGAAGAGGGTAAGAAGAATCTTTTTCCTGCTCTGTGGACTTCTTCACTCAACAACATATCAATGTGATGATTGATTATATATGGCGACGATGTACGTTTAGGATTATGAGTCGAAGAGGGATACCATTTTCAACCTTCTTAAGAAGGTTGGATTCGTTGTCAAGTACAAGCCTCAGGGTTCATTCTTCCTATTCGCGCGGCTTCCCGACACTTGTCCCCTTTCTGATGTGAGTTGCCCGAGCTATATACTAATTTCACCCGTCTCAAAAAACGTCTTCCTTAATCTTGCTACGTAGTGAAAAGGGTTAATTATTTCTTAATTTAATGTATTGTTGAAGGTTTATAAGAACATAGAATTTCGGGGTTAGACATTATATGGAAAATAACAGCCAAAATTAATCAATTTAGGGACATTATACGTCGGAACCATATGTTTATCCCAAAAATTTATGCTTAATTGAAATGCCACCCCCTAAATTCACCAGAACCCTGGAATATACGTCGAAATCCTAGAATTTGGGGCAATCTAGGATATCCGCGTCCTAAAACGCTTAATTTTGAAAGTTATTGTCCCTAGAAAGCTGACCCTTAAATTCGTTGTCACTATAATCCTACAGTCTCTAAAACTACAGGACCAAAACATTTAAGCCTAGCGAAAACAATAATAACTCGATATTTGATCGCCGCAGATAGAATTTGTGGAGGAGCTAATAAAGCAAGCAGGGTTAGTTGCAGTGCCTGGGGCTGGATTTTTCCATGAGGGAGACTGCCATTACCATAGACAATTCGTTAGGTTTGCATTTTGCAAGAGCGACGAAACTCTAGCTGCTGCTAGGGCCAAGATGAGCAATTGTAACCATCTCCTTGATGGGCGACCAACTTGAAATTCATCTGAGAAAACATCTCTCTTAGGCTATGGCAGCTTTTACTGTGTTTGAATACAACATCAAAAGACCAAGTGTTTGATATTGTACCCATCAGCGCTTGCGAATCTGATAATGAAAATCCAACTATTGGATTCAAAAAACCAGTATCGAGCTTGATTCATTTCAATAAGAACTCTTTTATTGAATCATTTATTCCTTAATCATCATTTATATATATATATATATATATATATATATATATATATAAGTTTGATATCGAATACCAATGTAGGCTTATGTGGATTTATTTACGAATTGCCACTTCCCTTATAGACAACTGATATGTGCCACGTCATCAACTATTGAGGATTTTTATGGTATTATAATTGTAGTAAAATAATGGCCATTTTAGTCCTATATATGAGTGGAATTACATGGGTGGTATCATAAATTCCTTTTTTATTCATTTTAATTCGAAATGCATCTTATTCGTTCTAGCAATTTAATAGGCAATTGAAAAGTCTTAGGAAAATTATTCAATCAATAAGAAAGCCAAACAGTCTTGCAAAAATAATGTTTGTTCGATTCCAGACTCCCTTTTCATTTCTTGGTCGCTCGATTAGAAAACCTCGGTGGACTTTTACAAGGTGATCTACAACGTTTTGAGGAACAAACTGCAGTCTGAGTTCAGATGGTGGGATCAAATCGATCAGGTAGAGAAGTTTTTAGTTATTGTGTTTTATGAGTTAATTGTCTGATGCGGTTGGTCAATCTGAATTAAAAAATATTAATATCTAGAGGCATTTGGCCCGCGTTCGTGCGTGGTCGTAGGCGAGGTTGCCGGCGAGAGGTTTCTTTTCAGAGTGAACGCACGCATAGCACAGAGAGAGGGAGACAGAGGCGTAGTTGCGGTGAAGATATGTCCACTCCGGCAAGGAAGAAATTGATGAGAGATGTCAAGAGAGTAGTATCCACCTTGGAGCACCTTACGATGACAATATTATGCTGCGAAATGCTGACGATGGGTGCTCTTTTACTAAGGAGGTTCGATTCCTTTCTTTTCTATACCAGACCTGATTTTTTTTGTAGGCGTTTTTCGGAACTAATATGGTTCCTATGGAGTTGTGTGTAGAACCCGAGTCTCCGTAAGCTAAATGGCCAATAAATTTGCAAACATGTTCTATGTGGTTGTGAAGATTTCGTGTATTACTTATGTGCTGATGTGCTTATATGGATTTTGTGCACATTAAATATGTGACTATGTGATATCTAGCTTACTTAGGAATTTTCGAAAATAGAGTATAAAGGGAATTGAGGTAATACTATTAGTAAGAATATGAATTGGGCTAATGGTTATAGTTGGGCTAGAATTGAGTGCAATGTAGGCCCAAACCATGAGAAATAACTTTGGAGACAAAGCTCCTTAAAACGAGGGAGATTCACGTCAACATTAGCCCCGTAACCATACCTTGATAGCTTAAAAATTTTCTAAAGGCACTTCTTACACTAAAAACTTTAAGTAGAGAGAAGGAAGAGAATCGAGCTTGAGCTTGAGAAGGGACAAAATATTAGGAAATTCACCAGACCGGTTAGCGATTAGCTTAAGGACGATAGGTAAGTGGAAATTTTGTACGTGCCTAACTTATGTGATTATGTGACTTAGTGCCTACGTGCTTATGTGAAACTATATGACGTGGTTTTATAATTATTGTAAGTATCATAGCATTGATGCACTATGCATTTCACGAGCATGCACGAAACACTCGGGGGTAATGCGAGATTGAGCGTGCATGATTTTATATCGCAAGACGCAAATGTCAATGGCCGAGGTGGCAAATAGTATTGAGTTGTAGATAAGTTAAGGGCAGCTTCTAGGGCACCGTGACGGCGTTAATGCGCCGTCGGCAACGTTGGTGCGTCGCCAGTTATATGAACGATGTTGATGCGTCGGAGGATTACCATGGTTGGGTTGATGCCCTCATGGTTGGGTTGATGCCTTTATATCCTTGTCAGCATGGTTGGGTTGATGCCATCATGCTCTG